>VIBD01000005.1:0-82285 GCA_009618245.1 Ostreococcus sp. SAG12 | reverse complement strand
AAAATCCACCATCCCTCGTCGTCGTCGTCCTCGTCGTCGTCGTCGTCCCGACCCCTTTCGCCGTCGGCGTGTCGAACGGCGTGGACGCGCGCGCGCGCGCGAATCCTCCCACCGCGAGACTCGCGCGCGCGGCGTCACCCTCCGTCTCTCGCGCGGTCTCCGACGCGAACGCGAGCGCGCGTCTCGCCCCGGGCGGCGGCGACGCGAACGAGGCGACGCGCGATCGTCGAACGCGCTTGGCATCCATCGAATCAAATCAAATCGCGCGTCGAGCTGTCGCGCATCGATTCGAGGTCGAGTCGACGGCGTGCGGGCTCATACAGGGCAGATTCGTACGTAAGGTACAATTCAGCCCAAAGTATGGAAGTGTGCGCACTCCGCCTGGCAGCCTGACAGCCATCGACGAGACCGGCGTTTGCACGGATGGACGGTGTATGCGCAGAGTATGTATGTGACCACGGCCTGCCCGAGGGTCATGACTCCTCATCATACCTGTCCAGAGGACCGATCGTGCCCATGAAATCGTGCCCACCACGTCCGCGCGCCTTTCTTTCCGAGCGTCCGGTCGACAAATCTCCGTACATTGAGGTGTGTTTGCTCGAACCACGATCGAGTCGACGCGTCGTCGCGACCGCGCGACGATCATCGGGATGGCTCTCGTCGTTCGATCGCGCCACGACGCGACGCGAGCGTCGAGCGAGTGCGTGACGACGCGCGGAACCGAACCGATCGAACGTTCGGTGTGTGTCCCGTCGGCGCGCGCGCGCGAGACGTGGAGACGGGACGCGCGAGGACGACGCGCGAGAGGGTGGCGCGGGGCTCGAGAGAAAAGATCTGCGCGGTGCGACGACCGCGACGCGAGGACGGGGGGGGAGAGACGACGGGGAGGCGCGAGCGAGCGTGAATAATTGTTTTTTCGGAGATGTTGGTGGAGGATTTCGTCGTGGAGGGCGACCGCGTGCGACGCGTGAGAGGGGAGGACGGGGAGGAGTACGTCGAGAGCGCGCACGCGTATCGAAGCGCGAGAGTCGAGCGGCGCGAGGCGACGACGGCGAGGAACGGGGAGGTGAAGGAACGCTATGCGTTCGTTCCCGAGGAACGGACGTTTACGATGCGAACGAGGGTGAGCGTGCCAAAGGTGGGGATCATGTTGGTCGGATGGGGCGGGAACAACGGGTCCACGCTCACGGCGGGCATGTTGGCGAACGCTCGCGAGATGACGTGGAAAACGAAGGAGGGAGAGGCGAAGGCGAATTATTACGGCTCGCTCACGCAGTGTGGGACGTGTCGAGTCGCGCACTTTGAGGGGGAGGAGGTGCACGTGCCGTTTAAGTCGTTGATGCCTCTCGCGAACCCGAACGAAGTCATCGTCGACGGTTGGGACATCAGCGACGTGAATTTGGCGGATGCGATGGAGCGAGCGAAAGTTTTAGAGTATGATTTGCAGCGCCAACTTCGGCCGTTGATGGAGCACATGAAGCCCCGGCCGAGCGTGTTCGATCCAAACTTTGTAGCCGGTAATCAGGCGTCCCGCGCTAATAATGTCATCAAAGGGACCAAGTCTGAGCAAATGGAACAAATTCGCGCTGACATTCGTGATTTCAAGGCAAAGCACGATCTTAATAGCGTTGTCGTTCTTTGGACGGCGAACACGGAGCGATACTCCGAGGTTCGAGAGGGTGTTCACGACACGGAAGAGAATTTGCGAGCCGCCGTAAAGGCTGACGAGGCGGAGATTTCACCGAGCACGCTGTTCGCATTGGCGTGCATAGATGAAAATACACCCTTCATCAACGGGAGCCCTCAGAACACGTTCGTGCCAGGCGTCGTGCAGGCGGCGACGCGCTTGAACACCATCATCGGTGGCGACGATTTCAAGACGGGTCAGACGAAGATGAAGTCTGTGCTCGTGGATTACCTCGTCGGCGCCGGTCTGAAGCCGACGTCCATCGTGAGCTACAACCACTTGGGGAACAACGACGGTTTGAATCTAAGCGCGCCGCAAACGTTTCGATCCAAGGAAATTTCAAAGGCGAACGTGGTGTCGGACATGGTGAAGAGTAACGCTTTACTTTACAAGGAGGGCGAGGAACCAGACCACACCGTCGTTATCAAGTACGTTCCGAACGTCGGCGACAGTAAGAGAGCGATGGATGAGTACACGAGTCGCATCTTCATGAACGGCGAGAACACGATCGTGATGCACAACACGTGCGAAGATTCTTTGCTCGCGGCGCCGCTCATCCTCGACTTGTGCCTCGTCGCCGAGCTCTTGACGCGAGTGCGCGTCAAGAGCGACGGTGGAGACTTTCACAGCCTCCACCCGGTCGCCGTGCTCCTCTCATACTGGAGCAAAGCGCCCCTGGTACCGAACGGTATGCCCGTCGTGAACGCCCTCGCCAAGCAACGAGCCATGCTCGAAAATTTCTTCCGAGCGTGCGTCGGTCTCCCTCCGGAGAATAATATGTTGCTCGAGTATTACGCCTCGAGCGGCAAAGACGCGCACGCCTTGATCGCGTGAGCCATCCTATTTAACCGCCAAGCGATCCAACGTAGAACATAGCGTATCGTGTGACGATTTGTGTCGTCTTCTTCATTCATTCCTCGACGTTCGAGCGACGCGTCTCGCGCGACGCCGGATTTTTTTTGGATACTTTTCCATTCGCCAGTCGAATGGCGTCGACGACACAATCGGACGCGCTCGACGCGCTCGACGCGGCGCATGGGAGACGGGTACGCGCGCGCGCGGGCGCGCATGTTGGCGCACGTCGCGCGCGACGCGTCCGGCGCGTCCACGAGCGCGGTCGCGCCTCGCGCGGCGTGGGCGGGCGGCGCGACCGCGGCGGCGACGGAGGTTGGGAACGGTGGTGGGCCCGCGACGGTGGCGACGGCGAGGACGCCCGCGGCGTCGCCGGTCAAGCCTCGACCGAACCTCAACTTTTTAGGGAACACCATGCGCGCGATCGCGAGCGCGAACGCGAGGATGGATGGGAAGAAAAGGACGAGGGAGGAGGAGAGCTCGACCGCGGCGGAGGCGGAGACGTTGGGGCGACAGCGACGAGAACGCGAGGAACACGCTCGAAAACGACGGGAGAGGGATGATCGCGCGGAGGTGAAGGCGGTGAAGCGTAAGAAGGGTGGTTCGACGAAGAGACGGGGGAAGAAGAAGAAGCGAGCGGCGGTGGAGGTGGAACGCGAAGAGGGCGAGTGGTCTGACGGAGACTGAGAGAGAACAAAATTTCTGTTTACAAGGAGAAAAATGGGTACAAAAAAGAACGAAATCAATAGCGTCGTGCGATGAATGGAGGCGTGTATCGAATGAGCGATGAACGCGTTAGTCTTGGAGACCGAGATTGGCGCACATGGACGCCCACGCTCGGAAACCGTGCGCGTCGATTGGTCGTCTCTTGCCGTCGGGATCGACGATGGTATCCATGACGTTTCGGAACATGCTGTCGCGAATGAATCCACCGGACGCCGACGCGACGTTCCAAAACCCGACGTCGATCTCGCTCTGCAGCTGTCCCGGGGCCCAACCCGAGTAACCGACGAAGAGAGACAAGTCGCTCGGCGCGAGCGTGCCCGGCCCCGTGAATTTAGAATTCATGAGCGCCAAACTGTCCAGGTCTGTCACGACGTGTATCCCCGGCACGATCTCATCCGTCAACCCCGGTTGCTCTTTCGTCGTCAGCGCGATCACGGAACGATCGTGTGGACTGGATAATCCCACCGGACCGCCTATGCCGACGACTTCGCTCGAGAGCGCGTTCCAATACAAGTTATTCTTTCGCCTCGACACCTCCGGACACTCCTCCGCCAGGGTGGTGGACTTGGTGCGATTGATGATCACTCCCGTAGAACCGTACTCCCTGTGATCTGCGCGGTGTGAATAGAAAGAGCGAGTCATCGTCAGTCTACGCCCGCTCGCGACGCCCCGTCGCCTCTCGCCGCCCCCCTCGCGTCGCGCCCGCCCATCACCATCTCGAAAACGCGCGCGCTCGCGACGTCGATCGCGGCTCACCTATCAACAAAATCACCACGTGCGACCAAAAGCTCGCCGCGTCCTCGTCCCTCGCGACGAGAATCGCCCCCTTCTCCGCGTTGGGCAACCCGTGCGCCCACGCCGCGCCCCCCTCGGCGGCGGCCGCGTCCACGAGCGCGGCGAGCGTCTCGTTCGAGGTGTCTCTGGCGATCAAACGCGCTCGAAACTCTCGCCAATCCATCACGCGCTCGCCCGCGCGCTCGCGCTCGTCGGCGTCATCGCGCGCATCGTCGGGACGCGCGCGGACGGCGGTGCATAACCGTCGCGCATGATTCGTCGCGTCGCGCGCGACGCGCGCGCGCAGACGCGGAGCGAAGACGCGGTGCGCGCTGGTCGCGTTCGCGTGCATCGTTTGAGCCGTCGCGAGCGGGGTGACTTAAACGGACGGCGCGCGCGGACGTCTCGGGACGAGCGTGTCGAGGGATTGTCACTTTTTCTCGACACTTTTTCTCAACCTCTTCGCGCGAACGCGTTCGGGACGTCTCTTCGCGCGAACGCGCGAACGCGCGAGGGTGATTCGAGCCGCGAGCGCGCACCAGAAGGCGTGTAAATGCGTGGTTCGGTCGTGTGTGTGTTTGCTATGGCGCGAATGCGCGTTACATCGCTCAGTGGCGCTCAATTTCACCCAGGATAATTTGCGTCGACGGAGAGATTTTACGGAGCTTGTTGAAGACCCAGTACTTGAAGCCGATGTCCAGGGTGACCGGAACGACGGCGACGAAGATGCGAACCGCCATCTCAAACTTGTGGAAATCAAGACCGTAGTGCGTGATGATCACCGCTAAGAGCGCCTGCCAACCGTCGGACGAGTGATAACCGACGACCATGTCCGCGACGAGCATGAGAATGAAGGCTTGCGTGGCGGCGTCGAGGCCGATGAATTCATCGCTAATTTCGCCCAAGAGACGCGAAATGTTCGCCTTTTGAAGCGTGATGATGGTCACCGTCATGACGATGAAAATCATCGAACCGATCGCGTTTCCCGTCGCTTGAAACGCCGCGCGCTTTTCGATCGCTTCTAATCGTCGTGCTTCCTCCACCAACAACTCTCGCTCCACATCGGCGTGCAGACGTCCCGCGCCACTGATAATTCTATCATAATACAGTCTCTGCTCAAACTTTTGAATTCCATCCGCCACATTCTGTCGCTGTTGCATGCCCAGAGATGAATTTAACTTACCCCAGTGCGCCCCCAACCACGGCGTCACCAGGATGCTCTTGACGCTCTGCGCGATCACGAAGGGCGCGATGAAGAGCACCAAAAACGCCCGCCACATCGATCCCAACAACCGCATCCATCGCTCGCGCTCCTGTTCCTCCGCGTCCGGATCGCTGTCGTCGAATATATTTTGCAGCGCCGCCTCGATGGCTGACTTTTTCGATTTGATCTTCCCGTTCCCGTTCCCGTTCCCGTTCGCCGTCGACCGGCGTCCCCTCTTGGACGCGTTCGCGTCTCCGCCACCGGACGCCTCCGAGGACCATTCGTCGCTCGCGCGCGCGAGAACCCACCGCGGCGGACGCGAGACGAGCGCGCGGGACGTCGACGCGGCCGCCGTCGTCGTCGCGCGCGCGCGGGTGACGTCGATGCCGCGAAGCGCGACGGGAAAAACGACGCGCGCGCGCGCGATGGATGTCATCGCGTTCGAACGCGCGGGACCGTCGATGGACGGGCGCGCGCGTGAATGCGGTTCGAGCTCTGGGACGCCGGCGGCGAGGAGACGACGCGCACGAGAGAACGAGAGAAGACGAGCGCGAGACGCGTCGAAGATGATGGTACACGATACTAGTGGTAATACAGGGTGGATGAACGCGTGAGACGCTCGCTCGCGCGTCCGCGGCGACCGCTCGTCTCGACTTTCGACTTTCGTCGGGCGAGCGCTCACCGTTCGTCGACGGCGGCGAGCCGAGCGGCGAACGCTTCGAAATCGTCCGGTGGGTCTCTGCTGAAGTGGAGCTCCTCGCCCGTGCGTGGATGTGTGAAGCCGAGCGTGCGCGCGTGAAGCATCGGACGATCGATGGTGGTGAGCAACGCCTTGGCGCGTTTCGGATCGAAGACGCCGTACCGCGTGAGCGCGCTCACGGCGGACCCGCCGCCGCCGCCGTACGTGTCGTCACCGAGAATGGGATGGCCGATGTGTCTCGCGTGCACGCGAATTTGGTGCGTTCGACCGGTCTCGAGGCGCCATTCGACCAAGGACGCGTTTCCGTTCGCCAAAGTCGCGATAACTTCGTAGTTGCTCGCCGCGAAACGTCCGCCTCCTGGCGTCACCGCCATGCGAAGACGATCTCGAGGATCGCGCCCGATCGGAGCCTCTATGCGCCCTTTGCTCGCGCTCGGCACCCCGCTCAATATCGCAACGTATCTTCGACGCACCTCTCTCGACGCAAACTGGTCACAAAGAGAATTGTGCGCCGCCGCGTCCTTGGCCACCACCATCACGCCGCTCGTCCCTTTATCCAATCTGTGCACGATTCCCGGTCGAATCATCGACCCTCGCGCGTCCGAATCCGATGACACGTCATCATCATCGTCGTTCTCTTCCTCCTCGTCCTCGTCCGCGATCGAACGCCTTCCCGTGGGCACGACGAGCTCCGGTAAATCGCAGTGTCCCAACACCGCGTTCACCAACGTCCCGCTCGCGTGTCCCGCGCTCGGATGCGTCACCATTCCCGCCGGTTTATTCACCACCAACACGCTCGAATCTTCATACACAATGTCTAATTCGATCCAAGGCTCGGGAATCGCCTCACTCGCCGTCTCCGGCTCCAATTCTCCCGCGACGACGTCGCCCGGCTTTAACGCTCTCGACGGCTTGGACGCCGTCTTCCCATTGAGCGTCACCATTCCCGCCTTGATCGCCGCCGCCACGCGCGCGCGCGACGCTGACACATCGTCAACGTTCGCCGCGACGTACGCGTCCAGTCTGGACGGTTCCACCGCCGGTGAATCGCGCGCGACGCGCAATTCAAAGCGCACACCGCCGCCGCCGCCATCGCTCGCGGCGTCGACGATCGTCGACCGCGCGCGATTCCTCACGCGACGTCCCGCGAAGACGCGCGCGTCGCGAAGATGAAAGGTCGCGCGCGCCAACGCGCGCATGACAGCGACTCCAAACGCCGGCACGCGCGCGTGTGACGTCGACGAATTGCGTTCGAGCGATTCCCGCACCCCCGCGCGCGATCGCACGACACTTTCGGACGCGCGCGGGAGACCGACATGGCGGACGAGGCGAACGACGCGATGAAGACGCCGGTGACCATCGTCACCGGCTTCTTGGGGGCGGGAAAGACGACGCTCGTCAATCACATCCTTCGAGGACAGCACGGACTTCAGATCGCCGTCATCGAGAATGAATTCGGTGCGGTGTCCATCGACGACGCCCTCGTGAGCGAAAACATGAAGGAGAAGGAGGATATCATCTCCATGGACAACGGATGCGTGTGCTGCACGGTGCGAGGGGATCTGGTGCGCGCGCTGTTGACGCTAAAGGATCGGAAGAAGAAGTTTGACGCGGTCATCATCGAGACGACGGGACTCGCGGACCCGGCGCCGGTGGCGTTCACGTTCTTCCTCAACCCGGAGATTGCGGAAGTTTATCGAATCGATAGCATCCTGTGCCTCGCGGACGCGAAACACGTGGCGATGCACATGGAAGAGGAGAAGCCGGACGGGGCGGTGAACGAGGCGGTGCAGCAAGTCGCGTTCGCGGATCGAATCTTGTTGAATAAGATTGATCTGGTGAGCGAAGAGGAGATTTTGGATTTGGAAAAGACGTTAAAGTCGGTCAACGCGAGCGCGGACGTGATCAGGACGACGAACTCGGTGGTCGATCTCAAGGTCGTGTTGGGCGTGAACTCGTTCAGCCTGGAGAAGACGTTGGAGACCGATCCGAGCTTCCTCGATGAGAACAAGGAAAACATGCACAATCTCACGGGTGTGTCCTCGGTCGGCATCGCGGTGGAGGGTGAGCTCGATTTCGCCGCCATGAATGAGTTTATGATGAATCTCTTGCAAGCCAACGCAACGAACATGTACCGATCAAAGGGCGTCTTGTGCTTTGAGGGCCAGGGCGACGCCAAGTTTGTCTTCCAGGGCGTGCACGAACAGATCAACTTCGGTCCTGCGGCGACGACGTGGGCCGAGGGCGAGCCTCGCGTCAACCGCATGGTGTTTATCGGTCGTAATTTGGATCGCAAGGCGCTCGAGGCTGGTTTCAGAGGATGTCTCGCCAAGACGGCGTGACGCGCCGACGCCGGCTTCCGCGCACACACTTAGTGCGCACGCTCTGATGAACACACACACACACACACACATCCACGAACACGCGCCACGAACGCGCGCGCATAACAGTTGGCGCGTTCATCACCCATTCAAAAGTAATCATTGAACAAACAAATAAACATTTGCAACCGTCTCGGAAACGCCGCGACACACATCGACGCGCCATCGCGCGCGCGTGATCGACGCTCGACGACGACTCGCGAATGACGACCCGCGATCACGTCTCCTCGTGCCGTTCGCGCGCGAACGCGTCGCCTCGACGCTCGCGCGCCTTGGTCCGACTCGTATTGTCCTCCACTTTGATTTTGGCTCCGAGTCCGCGGCGCGTTCAAGGTCGACTCTTGGACGACGACGCGCTGTGCGCCGCGTGCGCGTGGTCGGACGAACTGGCGCGAGAGAACGCGCCTGTTGATCTCGTTCGACTCGCACGGCGCGTGGAGGCGGAGTACGCGGGATGCGGACTCTCGGAATTTTTATCCGAGAGTCGATACGAAAACGCGACGACGGACGCCAAGCTCGTCTTCGAGGAGAGCAAGCGCGTGTGCGCGACGATGGACGCGCCGAACGTGACGGTGAAGGGCACGTTGCTCTCGGCGCGAGCGATGGCGATGGCGCCGGCGAGGAGGATGCTCTGGCACGCGGAGATGCTCGCGAGACGTTTGAGCGTCTGTCGATCGAGAGACGGCTCGACGGAACGATTGAGAGAGATGACGAGCGAATCGTATCGAGTCATCGCGTCTGGATCGTGTTTCGAGGCGACGACGAGAATATTAACAACGGGTTTCGACGAGAGAGGAGGTGGCGTCCGCGCGCTGGCTGAGAAAGCTCGACGGAATTTATATCTCGAATTAAACTCCATCGACGCGGGGTCCATGATGTACATGGAGCGGGCGTTCGTCTCAAACAAGACGTTGGCGCGCGTCATTCCCATCATATTCGCCGCTTTTGATGAGTGTCGAACCGAAGGGCGACTCTGGTCCTCGCCCGTTCCCGAGGACGCGTTTGAAGCCGTGCGTGCGCACTATTCCACTTTGGATTTTCTTCTGACGAGATCCCTCGTCGATCGCGAGGCGAACGGCGCTCGAACCTTTGCGTTTCTCGTCAACGCCGCCTACGACGCGCTTCGTGACACCGAATCCTGCTCGGAGAGTCAAAAGACGCTCCCGGGTCGATTCTTCGTGAGCGACGTGTTCGATGCCATTGTGAGCGAGCTCGCGCACGAGTGCGGCTTGGCCTTCGTGGGTCTGCAATTCCTGGACGAGTACACCAGAGGACAAGGCAGCCGCTTAATCTCTCTCGAGCTCCGATCGATCGCGCGATACGTGGCCGCGTGCGATGACGCAAACGCGACGTCGGCCAAATCGACGCTCTTCGCGCTCAACGAGGGTGCCGTGACGCGCTTAATCTCCGGACTCGACGCGATACACGCGTCGCTCGTGGGATGTCGCCGAGGTCGACGAGACGACACCACGGCGGGTCGAGTGGCGGCAGGTCTCAGAAACGCGCTCCGAAGACTCCACGACGGCGGATGTTACTTTGCGAGCGAATCCGGAGTCGCCGCGTCGTTGGCGCCGCGCGCGGCTCGCGAAGCCGCGGACGCGTCGTCGTCCCAGTGGTCTTCACCGACGACGACGGCGACGCGCGTGCGCGTACAAACGCCCACCGTCGCGTCAATGGTCCTCACCGCCGCGCTCACGACCGCCTTCGTCGCCGTCGCGGCTCTGACGTGGACGGCGCTTCGCGCGTCGAGCCGCCGCCGGTTCGCGCCGTCCACGACGACGTTCTCGCGTCTTTCCCGCGCGCGCTACCGAAAGTTCTTCGACGACATCGACGAATCGACCGAACGCGGCCACGTCGCCACGACCACCACCACCAAGTCGCTCTCGCCCACGATGGAGCGTCGCCGCGCGCGCCGAAGCTCGTTTTGCCTCGCCGACGCGCCCGCCATTCGTCGACGCGAATCGATCGATCCGACCGTTCACGCGCACGTCTCCTAGACACCACCGCGATCACATCTCACCTTTCATCATCGCCACCCGCGTCGACATCCGCGTCATCGTCCGTCGTCGCCTCGCGCCTCCCGCAGCGCGCGCAGACGCGCCTCGTTCCTCTTCGCGATCCTCTCTCTCGCCACCTCGCGCTCGCGTTCGGACATCTCTCCCCAATTCGTGATTCGACTCAGGCTCCCGCTCTCGCTCACTGCGTCGCGCGCGCGCGTCAGTCGGCGTTCGGCGCTCGCGAATCTTCTCTTCGCGCGGTCGAGCGCTCGAACGCACCGACGAGAGGACCGAGGTGATCCATGCGAAGCGTCGCACCGGACGAGACGTCGAGTCGAGGCACCGCGTCGTCGTCGGCGTCGTCGTCGGCGTTCGGTCTCTCCGGAAGCGCGCATCGCGCGAGGTCGGCGTCGTCGACCGTCATGACGATGAATGGCGACGTCAATCCACCGCGCGCGCGACGACGCGCGCGCGATGCGAGCGCGCGCGGACGGGCGCGAGCGGTGGTGGACGTCGTCGTCGTCGACGACGACGAAGGCTGAGGCGCGAGACGCGCGGACGGGGACGGTGGAGGAGGACGACGGTGACGACGGTTCCGAGAGAGTCTTGGCGCGCGTTCGAACGAATCTCGACGCGCGCGCGCGAAGAGGGGCCGTGGGAACGCGCGGGGGAGAGAGTGAGACGCGTGCGTTGTTCGCGGTGTCGTCGTCGACGCGGAGACGCGAGGTGACGACGAGGGAGACGCGAGTGCGCGCGCCGTTGCGATTTCGGCTCGGCGTCGACGCGGCGGGACGCGCGGACGCGCAGTTCGAGGTCGCGCGAGTCGACGCGGGCGAGCGTGCGATCGAGGAGGATGCGCGGTGGAGGAGGTCTGGGGGTGGAGGAGGTCTGGGGGTGAGGGCGACGGGACGGGTGAGGGCGTGGTTGGCGAGCGGCGACGCGCACGGGCTCGCGGCGGCGGCGTGTCTGCAGGTGGCGTTTCCGGAGACCATGCGCAGAGCGCATCGATTGGGCGCGGTGTTGGGACTGTTGAGGATGACGCTGAAGCACACGGAGGGGAGACCGGGACTTGGGGCGCTGGACGCGCCGGTGGTGGTGAGCGCGACGAGGGCGTCGTTGGCGACGAGAGCGTTGGCGACGAGCGCGCGACTGGTGTGTCCGAAGATGTACGCGCACGCGACGGCGGCGACGGCGCTGATGAGCGTCAAGGTGTTGTTTAAACAGCCACCGTGGTTGTACGGACTCGCGCGGGCGGTGAATGGGAAAAGGAGTGAGATGAGCGAAGACGAGAGGATCGCGCTCTGGCACGCGCGGTATCGCTGGGCCGCGCTTCGGTTAGCGAAGCACATACCGAGCGATCCGGTTCAAACGATCGATGCGGCGCCGCTCATGGGGCTCATGGCGTTCGTTGAGGGGCTGTCGATGCGTCGAGGGAATTTAAACGCCGTCGAGGGTAGCAACGGATCGTTTTCGATGAGTTTTCCCGCGTCGCTGAGCGCCGCGCGAAGAGCTCGTCGTCGTAAATCGTTCACTTCGAAGCGAGCGATCAAGGCGGAGGCGAGGATTCAACCGAGCGACGTACTCTGTTTAGCGCGCGTGACGTCGGTGCGAACCGACGACGCGAGCCCGTCCCCGCGAATAGCGGCGTCCGAGGAAGAATCTTCGCGACAAATCGTCGTCGTGGAAGGCGCGGTCGGCGAGAGCGTCGAGCTCGCGAACGGCGAGGATGAAGACGCCGACGCAAACATTTGGCGAGACACTCAACTCGTCACCGCGCCTTGGGCCACGAATGGGATTTCCGTCGCGCTCATGATTCGGGCCATATACCTCTTCGTCACGTGGTTACCGGTGCTCACCGTCACCGTTCCAATGTTATTCCTGAGCGGATGCGTCCCCGATCCCGTGAGTTCGACGATGCGTAAACGCGCGTGGGCGACGCTTCACAGCGCGATCGCGCTGTGCGGCGCGGCGTTCATCAAATGGGCGCAGTGGGCGAGCACGAGAGAGGATGTGTTTCCAAAAGATTTGTGTCGTCAACTCGAACAACTTCACGACGACGCTCCGCAACACTCTCACCGACAGACGATGCGCATATTAGCCGCAGAATTAGGCTGCGACCCGAGCGCGGTGTTCGAACACTTTCCAAAGAAGCCTTTAGCGTCTGGTTCGGTCGCGCAGGTGTACAAGGCGCGTTTGCGCAAGGAGGTGGTCGCCGTGTGTTCGGCGCTGGCGCGACCGCGAAGACTCGATTTGAACGAGGACGGAACGCTCGACGTCGCCGTCAAGGTTCGACACCCCAACGTCGCGAAACGAATATTCCTAGACTTTCAAATTTTACGAGCCGTCGCTGGAGTGGCGGACGCGCTACCCGCGCTCAAGGGCATGCAGTTGAAGAACACGTTGGGACAATTTAGTCACACCATGACGGCGCAGACGGATTTGCGCAACGAGGCGGATCATCTCTTGAAGTTTACGCACAACATGATGGGCGAAGGCCAGATCGCCGCGCCGCAGCCTTTGCCCGGCCTCGCCACGGAGGCTGTCTTGATCGAGACGTTCGTGAAAGGGGACGGTTTGGGCGGTGCGATTAAAAACAAGTCGCCGAGAAACTCGGAGCTCTGTTCGCTCGGCGTGCACGCGTACTTGCTCATGTTGCTTCGCGACAACTTCATACACCAAGATTTACACCCCGGGAACATTCTATACAGGGTGGAAGACTCTCAGACGGGTAAGGACGGTCGCGTGAAGCTCGAGCTCATAGACTTTGGCATCGCGGATGAAATACCGCGCGCGGTGCGAAACAAATTTCTGGGATTTTTGTGCTTTTTGTTGCGAGGCGAGGGCGAAAAAGCGGCCGACGTCGCCTTGACGTGGGACGCGAATCAGACGTGCACCGATCGTGCGGCGCTTCGTCGAGACATGGCCCATCTCGTCGCCACGAAAGGGGACATTTTTACGCAGAGAGTTGACCTGGACGGTCTCTTAAAAGATGTCATGCAACTCTTTCGCAAACACGCTGTGAGCATAGACGGGATTTACGCCTCTCTCGTGGTGTCGATGTGCGTCTTGGTCGGTTTCGCGACGAGCTTAGATCCAGAGATTAATTTGTACGAAGTCGCCGCGCCGTCCGTCATGGCGTTCGCGCTCACGGGAGACGTCATGGGTCGGTTATTCGAGGGATAGTCGTTTGATTTTTAGATGCGTGTTATTTGTAGTACCACAGTATCCTGTAGCGCCGGTAATTGTTTAGTTTAAGCGAGCGTGCGTCGCGTGATTCGTGTCTCACACGGACAGCATCATTCTACGAGGATCTTCCACCGATTCCTTGATGGATTTTAAGAACGTCACGGCTTCTCTGCCGTCGACGAGTCGGTGATCGTACGTCAACGCGACGTTCATCATCGGCCGAGCGACGATGGCGTGATCGGGACCGACGCACACCGGTCTCCACACGATGGAGTGCATGCCCAAGATGGCGCTCTGCGGAGGATTGATGATCGGCGTTCCCGTGAGAGACCCGAAGACGCCACCATTCGAAATCGTAAAGGTTCCCCCCGCCATTTCGTCGATGGAGAGCGACCCGGCACGCGCCTTTTTACCGAACGCCGCGATGGATCCCTCGACGTCGGCAAAGCTCATCTTTTCGCAATTTCTAAGCACGGGCACGACCAAGCCTTTCGGCGCGCTCACCGCGACGGAGATATCGACGTAGTTTCTGTACACAATCTCGTCGCCGTCGATGATGGCGTTGACGGAGGGTTCCTCTTGCAACGCCTTGGCCGCCGCCGTGACAAAGGTGCTCATGAAACCCAACTTGACGCCGTGTCTCTCTAAAAACGCATCCTTGTACTCGGTGCGCATCTGCATGACGTTGGACATGTCGATCTCATTGAACGTCGTGAGCATGGCGTACGTGTTTTGGGAACTCTTCAGACGCTCGGCGACGCGAAGACGAAGACGAGACATCGGCACGCGCGTCTCCGCGCGCGCGCGCGAGGCGGACGCGCCCGCGCTCGGCGCCTCTCTCGCCGGTTCGGCGGGCGTCGGCGTCTTCTTCGCCTCCGTCGTCGCCTTCGAAGTCGTCTCGGCGCTCGGCGCCGCCGCGCCCGCGGGCGCGCGCTTCTCCGGTCCCGGTCCCGGTGTAACGACGGCGACGCCTCGTCCGACCGCCACCGTTTCCCCCTCGGCCACCAGCACCTCCGTCACCGTTCCGCTCGTCGACGCTCGAACGTCGATCGTCACTTTATCCGTCTCAATCTGCGCGATCACCTCGTCCATCGCCACCTTTTGACCCGGTTTCACGTGCACGGCGGCGACGGCGCCCTCCGAAATCGAATCCCCCATCGACGGCACCTCCACCGTCGTCGGCGGTCCGCTCGCCTCCTTCGTCTCCTTCGTCTCCTTCGCCTCTCTCTTCTCCTTCACCTTCTTCCCCGCGCTCGGCGACACCGTCATCACCGTCTGTCCGACCGTGACCGTATCCCCAGCCTTCGCGCGCACGTCCGTCACCCGTCCCGCGCTCGGCGCGCGCACGTCAACCGTCACCTTGTCCGTCTCGATTTGCGCCACCACTTCATCCATCGCCACCTCGTCCCCGACGCTCTTCATCACGCTCGCGAGCGATCCTTCGGTGATGGAATCACCCATGGACGGCACCTCGATCGCCTGTTCCGGCTCCGCGCGCGCCGCCGCGTACCCACGTCTCGCCGCCGCCGCGCCCGCCCGCGTCGCCGGCGCCGCCGTCGTCATCGCGCGCGCGACGAACGCGCGGTCGACGAACGACGCGCGCGCGCTCCTCGCGCGTGCGATGTCGTCGCGAGCACCATCGGCGACGACCGCCGTCGACCCTCCCGCGCGCGCGTCGAGCGCGAATCGTCGTCCCGACGGTTGGTTTAAAATCGAAATCGTCCACCGTCTCCCGCGCCGACGACCGAGCTCGGACGACGACGCGGACGACGCGAGGGAGGTGAGCGACCGAGACGCGCGGATGCGTCGCTCGAGATCCGCGGCGACGCGCGCGAGACGAGACGCGCGCATGGGGGCGCGGATTCGGATTCGGATCGGATCGGCCGCGGCGTCGATGAATGGGGCGTCGACACGTGTCGACGCGTGACGTCGGTCCTCGCGCGAGAGGGTCGAGGAGGGGGGAGACGCGCGAGTGGTTCGCGCGGAGGGGTGTCGTTCGAGGTCGAGGCGACGCCGTGTCGGCGCGGGGACGCCGCCGAACGTCATCCATTCATTCATTCATTCATTCATCGTGCGAGTCGAGGACGCGAACGACGAGCGCGCGTAGGGAGGGGTGAGAGGAGAGCATGGCCAGAAAACGAGCGGAAACCGTGCCTCTGCTGGTGAAGGACGTCGACGGCGTCCGGGATGGCGTCCAGGACGCGTTGGAGCGAGGCGAGGAGACAACACCAAACGGGCGTCGCGTCGCCGCGTTCGTCACCGCGGTGATGTGGTTTTGGATGAATATCGCCAATAATATCGCGCTGCAAGAATTTCGAGACGAGATGGGGTACGACGCGGCGACTCGGGGCGATGGGATCGGCGTGAGGTTGCGCGCGATGATGTTCGTGACGACGACGCAAATGTCGATCGGCACGGCGTTGGTGCTCTGTGTCAAGGCGTTCTCGCGGAAGGGTGAATCGTTCCGGGAAATGTGGCGGGGAACGACGGTGTTAAAGTTGGCGCTCGGTGCGCTGCATTGCGGAGGGTCGTTATTCACGAATAGCGGATTCATGTTCGCGAGCGCGTCGTTCGTGCAAATCGTGAAACTCATCGAGCCTTTCGAGATGCTCCTGTTCGACGTCTCGGTGAAAAGAATGCTCGGTCGACCGACGGGGATAAACGTGGGAGTATTGCTTTCGGTGTCCATGGTCGTGGCGAGCGCCATTTTTCTCGCGCTACAAGGCTCCATCGACGCCAAGAGAGTCATCGCCGTCGTCTTCGCCTTCCTCTCGGGTCTGTGCATCACGTGCAGAATCGTGTTACAGAAAACGTACAGATTAGCGAACGACACAAAGATGACGGATATAGGTTATGTCATCGATGAGTACTTGTCGATGACGTTTTGCGCGCTGTTGACTCTGCTCGGTCTGTCTGCGTATCAACTCGTCGAGGCTCCGGACCGACTCGGCGATCTTTTCGCCGCGCTCGAGTATTTTCGCGTGGAATTGATTCTCTTCCACCCACTGTACAATTTCTTTTCCCTGATGACGCTGACCTTTGTCGCGTCCGTCACGCACTCTCTCTTGAACGTGTCCAAGCGCGTCATCGGTTTGTTGATCACGCTCGTGTGGTTCCACGAACCCGTGACGCACAGAATCATGATTGGCGTCGTGGGCGCCTTCGCGGGCGGTATTTGGTACACATTCGAGAAACGATACGCGGCGCTCGAGACGAATCGCAGCTTCTGGACGATAGAGCTCCTGCGATGGCCTAGGCCTCGGCCGAGCGGCGACGGAGGCGGCGGTATTTCCTAGCTTTAGTTTGAGATTTTCTGTACAATACAACACATTATTTCGAGTCGACGCGCGCGACGCGTCAGTGTTCGGCGGTGGACTCGACAACGATCTCTCCGACGACGACTTCTCGCGGTGATTCCGCGTCACTCGTCGCGGTCGCGTGTCGTTTGCGTCTCATCTCGATTCGATGACGCTTGAACGCCTCGGCCAACGACGCGCCGAGCGGTTCGCGTAAATTCTCCTCGGACGCGATGACGACGGGTAATCTCGGTAATCCCTGCGCCTCGATCGCGCTCACCACGACCGCGATCTCACCGAGATCCAATCCACTGAACACCAACGCGCGATGACTTCCGTATTCCCCGCCTCGCGCGTCGGCGTCCCTTCGCGGCGATTCCCAATCCGGTTCCTCGGTTCGACACACCTCGTCCAGGCTCATCCACGCGTGCTCCGCCCTCGCCGGGATCACGGGCACGTCGTACCCACCGAGTTCATCCATCAACACGCGCACTCGAGGCCACTCCTCCGCGCGAAATCCCACGAGCACCACCGCCGGCGGTCCCGCCGGGACGCGCGCGTCGGCGTCGGCGTCGGCGAGTCCGCTCCCGCGCGCCGCGACGCCCAATATCTCCGCCTCCATCGACTCGCTCAGATCACCGTGCGCGATCTCATCGCCGAAATATCTCTCCCACGCTTCCTCCTCGTCGTCGTCGCCGTCGTCGTCGCGCGCGTCGGTATTCGCCTCGTCGTCGTCGCCGTCCCGCGGCGTCGCCGCCGCCGACGGCGTCCCTTGCGCGTCCCTCTTCGCGCCCTCGCGACGTTCCGCCTCCATCGCGGCGTCCATCATGCGATTCAGCCACGGATCGTCCCATCCGTCGTCCCTCGAGGCGCGAATCGTCGTCCGCGGCGTCGCGTCCCGCGCGACGCGTCGACGTCCCGCCGCCGCCGCTCGACGGTGAAATTCACGGGAAGGCGACCGGTGCGTCGTCACCGCGCGCGTCGCACCGACGCGCGACATGCGAGAACGGAGGTTTTTTATTTTCTGGGCGGACGCGTTCGGTTCGACGCGCGCCAGGGTGTGATGACAAGGACGACGCGCGACTACGAAGATTTGTCGCCGACGGCGCCGACGGCGACGCGAAGAGAAAATTCCAACACGCGAATCGGTAAGAGCAAGACGTTCAACGGAAAGGGTAATCTGAACCCGTACATGACTTGAGACCAGAATCCACACATGGCGAGGGTGAAGACGGCGAGATTGAAGGCGGCGCTCTTTTCGTCGACGGCGTCTCGCGAGAGGTACCGATGGCGCACGAGGTACCCGAGCGTTCCTCGCGCGAAGAGCTGCGCACCTCGCGTCGCGGAGTGATAGGCGGAGATGGCTTGCTGAACCAACCACGCGGCGATGATTCCCACGACTTTACACGCGAATCTGACGCTCGGACCGACCCATTTCTGATACTCTTTCGGCGCGCTCATCAACAACGCCGGCGTGAGATTTTCGTCGACGATGTTGTGCACGATATCACCCACCGCCACTCCCAGAGACACGCACGCCGCGAAGTGCACTCGCAGCGTCGCCACAACCGCCACAAATCCCATGTATATCGCCCCCACCGCATCGCTCACTTGTTCAGGATCCACCGCCTTGGCGACGACGCCCGCCTTGCGCAACACCAACGCCTTCGTCGTCAGCTCTTTCGCGTCCGGCACGCCGTTCCCATCCTCGTCCAACTCGTCGTCTTTCGCGTTCGCGACGTGCGCCGCCTCGATGTTTCGCCATATGATCACCAGGGCGTTCCGCGTGGAGGCGTATCCCGTGATTCTGTACGCCTCCACCGCCGCCGTGAGCGTGGCGAAGTACCCGCCGAAAAAGCACAAGAGAAATCCGACGATCGCCGGTCCGAACTCTTGCGGGTGGTACGGCTGGAGCGCGATCCACGTCCGGCGCGCGAGGGCGATGGACGCGGTGACGTAGGGCTCGGACATCGTCGCGAGACGACTCGCGGCGACGAGGGCGGGCGCCGTCTTGTCCAATACCGTTGGAAGCGTCGATGGGACGGACGGGGCGGTCGCGGTCGTCGTGGACGTCGTCGGCGGCGCGACCGAAGACGTCGAGGAGGACTCGGGAGGTGGTTTGGACGCCCCGGAGGCTCTGAGCTTGCGAGAGAAGACGGTCATCGCGCGGGAGGTGAGAGGCGAGGTGTGAGGCGAAGAGGCGAGCGGGAGCGCGCGCGCGGGCTCGAGGAGTCGCGGTGCGCGTGTTTGAAGACTACAGACTAGAAACTATGAGCGCGAGCGAGGTGGTGGAGCGTGCGGTGTGCGCACCCGTCGACGGTGGGCGTCGCCGCCTACTCCGACGACGACGATGAGAGGCGCTTTTTTAGCAAGATTCGCCTTTTTCCCAAGAGACCGCCGAGACCGTACCACCACGGATCTTCACCGACGGCGACGTAGCCTCGTCGTTCGTACATCGCTCGAGCGTTTGGATTGTCGCGGTCGACGTGGAGCCACAGGTGGTCGTATCCCCACAGACGAGACGCGCGTTCGCATTTGAGCAACATGGCGCTGGCGACGCCTCTCCCGCGAGCGTCCGCTCGAACGGCGACGTTGCTCACGTACGGCACGCGAGGTTTGGACGTTGGAAACGGTTCCGGTAATAGCGCTTCCGGCGAACACACGCGCAGACTGGCGCTTCCGACCCAAGGATCGACGGCGATACGGACGCCGTCTTCGTCCTCGCCGTCGGTATCCTTCGACGCCGCGAATCTGGAAATCAACGTCAAACACTGCGCCTTTTCTCGCAATCGCGCCGTCACCGCATTCTCTATACCGCGCGTTTTCAACGCTCGCCCCTCTTCCCTCGCCTTTCTCTTCTCTTCAATCTGATGCTTCGTCATGTGCATCAACTCTTTCGCGATCGAGTCGGCGTACGACGCGTCCAGCGTCTCTCGCACCCTTCCCACCACCCCCTCCAATCCATCCGCGTCCGCGCTCGACCGCTCGAACCACACCATCGCACCCATCTCTCTCTCGTCTCCTCCTCCTCTCTCCCTCTCCCTCGTCTCGCGCGCGAACGCGTCCCCGCACACTCTCGCCGCCGCGTCCGCGTGCGCCTTCGTCGTCGCCGCGCGCGTGAACACCCCGGACGCGTCGCGCCCGTCCTCCTCGATCGTCTCGGTCGTCGCGCGCGCACCGCCACCGCCGCCGCCGTCACCACCACCGCCGTCTCGCGCGCGCGCGCGCGCGATGCGTCGCCCTCGCGCCGACGACGCGCGCGACGTCCCGGTCGGCGCCGGACGCCGCAGCGCGCGGGACGGCGCGAGCGTTCGCGCGGGGAGGGACATGGGTGCGTCGACCGTCGCCGCGCGTGGCGCCGATGCGCCGATGGCGTCGACGCGCGAGGCGTGCGGTGACGCCGACGCACGCGTTCGGCATCCGCGGCAGGGCGCCGTCGCGGAAGCGGTTGACACGTGACGAGTCGTCGCTATTCCGACAAGATCCTTGTCGGAATAAAATCGCCCGATTATTCCGATGAAGCCATCTGTTATGAAAAAAAACGGTCCTTATTATCGGAATAAATCAGCCATTTCTATTTCCGAATTTCTATCTGTTACTCAACCTTACTGGCCCTTAAACTTTCATGAAGTTGAATAGTTGCTGATGGACGCTGTTTTCCCTGTGTGATTCTAGTGATTTCACAGCTTCAATATTCAAGTAATCTTAGTTGCCTGAGAATTGGGAAAAAAACCGCCGCTCCGTACATGGCGTTTCGATTCGTCGAGCTCTCCCGTAGTCCTCACTCGCCCATCGCCCAGTGCGGATATCAAACTGTAGTTGGGGTGATATTCCCCGTGTACATCCGAATGTACCGATATGAAAGATTCCATCAAAATTACCAAGCTCTACGAACAGTCGCTCTAAACAAGTTGGACCGAAGTCAACGGTCGCAGAAGGTAGCCCGTCGGGTCCGTCGTGCGTCAACTACGTCAGCTGCGCGCGGGTCAAACGGAAGTCACGATGTTTGTTCAATCAGCCCGTGTGAATCGGCGCTCGTGCGCTTTTCAAGACCTCATACAGTTGTAGGAACAACGGTACTTCAATTTTAGATTTTTAAAGTCAGTTCTGTACTGTGTACTCATTTGTGAAAAATATAGATAAGTGTGTGCTCTATGACATTTCTGGCTGCGGCAAATATGAAAATAATTCACACATCTTACATTCTGGCGCAGGTGGGTTCGTTTGATGCGCCAGTCTTCGCCATGATGGGTATTTTATCTCATTTTGTGTTTAGGCACTTGTTCCGGCGATTTTCATGAACTTTGCCATCGTTGGTCTCAATCAGATTTACGATAGAAAGATTGATCAAGTGCGAATTCACCCCATTCTTGACTAGTGTTGACGTTTGAGATCAGATCAACAAACCTTATTTGCCAGTAGCGAGCGGCGAACTCAGTGTAGACTCAGCACTTCTTTTTGTTGCTTTCTCAATAATGGCAGCATTTATCTGGGGTAAATAGTGTTGAACGATGCAGATCCTTGTTATGATTCGTATCGAAGGATGCTTGTCTGGGTCAATTCCTCTAATGTTCACTCTTCTCGTAAGGTATCTATGCAAGTTTTCCCGTTGTGTCAAAATTCACCTCACTGGTAGTCTTATGTTGGGAGTACTATACTCTGTAGATCACAAACTATTACGGTGGAAGGTATGGTAAATATTGATTGTTGGACGATTGAGTAATATTGCATCGTGTGGCTAGCGTTACCCTCTGTTGGCGGCCGCATGTATAGTCTTAGTCCGTGCGTTTACTGTGCATATAGGCTTTTTCTTGCATGCAAGGTAACTCATTTCTTTAAAGGGCTGGGTTGTGATGAATCAATGTGGCATAGACTTCAACAGAGTGGAGTATTAGCACCTGAGTCTGTGGTATCTACATTGGCAACTGTTGTGCTGATAATGAGTATTTACTCAATCGTGATAGCACTTTTCAAGGTGATTTAGATTTGACCTTTTCTTTGAGTGTTCCATGACTCAGACAACTATAGGACTTGCCTGATATTTCTGGCGATAAATTGCATGGTATTAACACTGTCAGTGTTCGTTTCGGGGTTAGACGCTATCATAAGATCTCTCGCTCGTTAAGCATCAAACCAGGTGCCGTACACCTTCCGCATATGTTTTGTGTTACTGCTACTCGCTCACTTTTGGTATGTATTCAAAATCGTGAACGATCCAACGTGTTTCGACCCCACTGTAGTGGTATGATAGCTGGAGTATACTGTGGGACGAACATCGGGCGCTGTGTCCTGGTGAGAGAAGCGCACCGGCGAATGGCTTCTTTCTAAACTTTTTCTAGGTACTGGGGCACCTTTGGGCAACGTTTGTCACCGTGGTGAAAGCACGGAGTGTAGACAAGCTATCCTCATCCTCGTTACATGCGTATTATATGTATATTTGGAGGGTAAGGTATATTGTATGTGTTTTATTATATTTGAAACAGCCAATTAGCTCTTCTATTTCGAGTACTTCTTGCTCATTTTCTTGAGCTAAGTCTGACCGTGTGTTGAGTCAAGCATGTATATCATCAAGTGAAGATACTTCGAATTTCCTCATCCATGCAGCGCAGATAAGTCTGCAATATTTTCGTAAACATCACGATTCCCCATTTCATACAGATCTAAGATCTCATTACTTATGCTCTCGCACACGTATCTATCCATGTGAAGTGCCGTACACCAGTCTTTGGGAAGAGTGAGCTTTGAGCCCATGAACTTCGTTGCTGCAGGGGTAGCGTGAATGGTCGTAGCGTAGTACGATGAAGATTATACCTAAATATATCACAGCATGGGCACAAGCTTGTGCGGTGTGCTGGAGACATACAGTTGTTCTCAGGCTTAGTGTAGCTTATTAATGGGGCAAGTTGGCAATCGGCCATAATGAAGTTACCTGTCATTTGCGAAATTCCATGCAGTCTGGGCAAGTTCACGTGTACTCGACTCAGAAATACGGCAATGTCCTTGCATTTGCTTCACTGTGCTTAGTAAATACTTGTAAGGGTGTTCTATGTTGAAGTCAAAAGCTAAACTGTGAAGTAAGCGCCGTTCGGCCCGTAAAACTAGTTCTCTTTGCTCCTGGACGAAATTCTACTCCACGTTATCAAATACTCTGTAACAGTACAACAGTCCGCTCAACGTACCGAGTCTTGCATCAAGGAGCACGCTGTACCGTCCTCGTCCTTATGTTTAACAGCAGTGGATACTTTCAGTAAATCACTCAGGGACTTCGGAGTTTCTTCTACTTTTCCAGCTAGAAACATGCAAGCAGATGCAATAATCTAAGCACTGTGGTGAGCACAGAATCTTAAATCATGAAGAAGTAACCATACATGTAAATCGCTCTTATGTATGCTGATGCAGTGGTGGGAATAAAAACGGTGACAAAATACAATTGCCGTGGCAATTGTCAACTGGGGGCTGCGGGGTTGTCATGCCACAATACTAGAATTATCACACGAAATGCGTACACTTTTAATCGCATCCCAATATCTTTTAAAAACTCGCAATAAATCCATCTCAAGTCCCTCTCCGTGTGAATGGCCCCTCGAGACATTGTAAGTCTGAGCACGTTGAGCTGTCGCGCAGTCGTGTTCTAAACCGGGAGTTAACGAATGTCTTCCGGACTTAGTTGCGTATGGTGAAAACCGCGGACTCTTCGCACTCAGCTCCGAACAAGTTCCCTTCCATTGAGTAAGAGGCCCCCAATTCCGTGCCCAAAGAGTCCAAACCTTCAAACTCGTGACGAGTTACTCGTCTAGGTTGGTTGGAACTGTCTAGCTAAAATTTAGCTGCTAATCTCGCCGGGCGTGGCTAAATCTCAGACCGAAGCAACGTTTTATCATTCACGTATGTCGTGTTTAACATCTGTTAAAGTCTGTCCAAACATATAAAAATACATGTTAATACAATTGCATAGTACACTATCTATTCAAGCCATTATTCCTCCGAACCGTTCCGCCGGGTCTTCGGTGGATGATTTTCCAATTCAGCGAATGCGCGTTCTCGCGTTAAACTATTGAAATTGTCATTCTAAAACTTGTGCATGTGCAAACAGTATGGGGCCCTAGGGTGACTGCCATGCGTGTTTGCGGGTGTTTTCACCTAGTGCAAAATTTTGACATGTTCTCGCAACACTCGATACATATGCACACATCACGCGCTCGACATGCATCGAGAAAGCGCGCACCCTTTGCAGCATGTAGCACTCATCTCATAACTCATGTTGAAGCGCACGTTATCGTGAAGGAATCGGACATCGAGTGCGCACGGCTGACCAACCTCACTCTGACACACATCAGGGAGAGAACATCTTGAACCCTACCAAACCCTAAGTAGGGTTTAGTCGTATGCGCAGCACGCACAATGCAAGCTCATGCGTGGTTCGACGGATACTAGAGGGAACTCAGACCGTTTAAAGCGTACACCGGAAGCCACAACGCGGATCGAAAGGGCACGTCAAGCGCTTACGCGCGTAATACACAAGCGAGATGAACACGACTAAACCCTACTCAGGGTTTAGGCAGGGTTTAGGCAGGGTTTTGGCGTCGTTTTTCAAGAGCTCGGTGTTGAGCCACGAGGAACGCGGGTGACTGTGTGAGGACGCCACTCTGTCTATCGCATGACGTAAAGGCCGGATGAATATGATGTATCATAAATGCTTCTACAAGTATATCATCGAAACAAGCAATCCGCTTGCCACCCGACCGCGTTATTCGCGCACATGCGGCGCATATTGAGAAAACTTGTCAAAATTTTGCGAAGGTGAAAACACCCGGAACGCAATGGATCGGGTTCGGGGTGCCTCTCACAGAAATGAGTCCCGATTCGTCGTATGGGAATGTGTTTTCGACAATTTTATCACTGTTTGATCCTTTATAATATTGATATAATATGTATCAGTCAATTGATAAAAAGTTGCTTCGGTCTGAGATTTAGCCACGCCCATCTCGCCGCGAGGTAACTTTTTATCACTTGACTAATGCGTAATGTATCAAATCATAATCTACTACTACCTCCATTCCGAAAGAAAGGGGAAAGAGGCCCATTATACGTGACGTCGCAATACATCGTGGCATGCCGCACGGCGTTGGAAAGCTCTCGCAATTTCCCTTACGCTGGTGCAAGTTACCTTGTCTGAATTCGCATGAGATTGACGAAACAGGATGATTTCCATTTTGCTTCATTTCCAAAATGATAGGAAAACGCGAAAAAAGTTGCAAATTTCAGAAAGTGATTTAGCTAAATTTTCAGCCCTCCTAGGGTTTTCCCCTTTTTTCTACGTGTTTGCGCCCATCGACGAAGAAACTCTCTACGCGCGTGCTCCGCGCGTCAGCGCGCGCGCGGACGGCACAAATCGACCCGGGGCGAGACGGTGAGCTCGCACGCCGAGTTTCACATGATGTGGCCGCTTGGTCTGCTAAACCGAGGCACCGAGCGACGAGGGAGCGACGAGGAGCGCACGCCATCGAATTCAAATCGCGCGCGTCGACGGACGAAGTTGGAAGTTCACGGCGACGCGCGCACACGACCGGTGAGCGCGAGGCTGCAGAAGCGCAAGGAAACACCCTCGCGCACAGTTCCCGGTCCTCTGTTGAGCCCGTTCAAGGCTCCAAGCGGTGTGCGCGCGCGCGAAGGACGACAACTGAGCGACTCGGAGCGAACCGCTTTCGCGAAGTGCATGCACTTTGCGAAGCGTTGCGGGCAAGCCTCGGTAGCAGATGTGTGCAAGGAATGGGGAATAGGCACGTCTCAGGGATACAGGATCTTACATCGCTATCGAACGGAGTACAATGTCGACTCTCGACCTAGAAGTGGGCGCCCGCGCGTGTTGACGGAGGAGGACATGAAGACGCTTGAGAGTCTATCGGAGGAGCGCAACGGTTACTTCACGTGGGAATCGCTCGCGGCGCTTTTCACAGAGAGAACAGGTAAGAGCGTATCGTGTACAACTGTGTATAATTCTTGTAAAGCAGCCAGCTGGCGCCAAGTGTGCGAGCGTTATGTACCTTGCCTCAACGCAAGAGACGTGGCGAGAAGATTGGAGTGGGCAAAGCAGCATCTTGATTACACTTGGACGGGGACGGAAAACTTGCGATATCCGAACGTGTTGAATAAAAAGGTAGGATGGGTCGACATTGACGAGAAATGGTGGGATATGCTGAAGAAGAGATTGATGAAAGTGCACCCAGGACAACAGGAGCAAACAAGGGTGGCGACCAAGAGCAAGCGGTTCGTTCAAAAAGTCATGGGCCTGTGCGCCGTCGCACGACCGTGCGGCGACTTCAACGGACGACTCGGAATGTATCGGTGCGCCCGGAAAAAGGTTGCGCAGCGAAACAGCAAATATCACGAACGAGGGGACGTGTACGACGAAGACTGTGAGGTGGACGGGGACATGTTCTACGAGATAGTCACGAAGCAGCTGATTCCGGACATCTACGCCAAAATGGCAGACTTCGACGTAGTCTTCGTACAGATGGATAATGCGCGACCTCATGTGAAGCGCATAGCCGATTTGGAACGCATTGGAAAGACACGGAAGCGCATCAACGGGAAACAAATGCCGCTCATCAAATTTGTGTTGCAACCGGCCAACTCACCGGACACCAACTTGAACGATCTCTGCTTCTTTAGGTCGCTATCGAAGCTCGTTCAAGAGCACGAACGCGAGATCGAACACAGTGCTGCCAACAGGGACAAGTTTTGGAACCTCATTGTGGAGCAATACCATGCATTCCATAGCCGCGAGACACTTGAGAGATGCTGGGACGTCAAAACCGCAGTCAATAAGTGCATCCTCGACGCAAAAGAAACGAATAATTACAAGCTACCGCACGGTATCAAGCACGAGGAACCCGTCTCTCACGATATTTCCTTACATTTGGACGATACAGGCGATCCGGTGGCGCGAACTTTGGACTACGAAGGTCTGCATGCCTCACTCCCTTCTTCTCTCCCACGATAAATTTATGTTGCACAAGTTGCGACCCCCTCGATTTGCCATGAGTTGTAACTCAACAAAAAAAACGCGAAAAAAAGACCCCCTCGTGAATTCACCAATCACGAACCCTCCCCTTTCTTTCGGAATGGAGGTAGTAGTATCAAATTGAATATGAAGGTTGAGGATATGTTTAGGTTGGGGATATGATAAAATAGGAGGAGCCAGTAGGGCTAAAATATATATTGTAAGAATCCACACAACTTTACACGTATTTAGGTCGATCTAAGCTCTGACCCGCGATAAAAATGAATGGTACTGGTACTAAAATATGGTACTATGCTCTTTGCCATGATGGTGGTATTGGATAAGATCTGTGTGCGTTCGCTCCCGTTGAAGATATCTCCCACCCGGGCTTTGGCCGAGAACACCAGCGACACATCACCTCTCCGCTAAAGCACAACTTTACTTAAAGCACAACTTTACTTGAGTCGAGCCCTAGTTTGCAACACCCTGGCGCTTCAATTGACGATTCAACTTGTGCTCGACAAATTCTTGTCCGCTCTGTTGGAAAAAGATGCTATCACCGGCAGGGCACACTCGCATTCCCTGTCCTGGATCGGGAATGTACAGGCGGCGATACGCTGAACCCACGCCAAGGTCCGTTTCCAAGAAACGATCGCTCGTCGGATATTTACCAGCACTGGCGGAGCGCGGGAATCTGGCCCAAGAACAGCCAGATAAGTCAGTATCGGATATATACTCGAACTCTCGTCAAGAAGAAGATGGCTTATCTGCCGAGGAATACGGTCAACACGCTGCCGCATTTTTACAAGGTAACTATACACCTATAACGAAGGAATGGACTACGACTGCGACATTTCTTGGACAACATAAGCAGGGCTTGTGCATACACGAGAGAATTCCAGCCGACTTCCCGAATGGCAAGTTTGCATATGTTGGACCAAATCCAAAGTTTCACCGAGATCACTACAAAGAATGGGGAATGGGACCAAGGCAAGAGCCGAGTCCATTCGGAAGAAGTTGGCATCACTGGTTTGAAGGCGACGGAATGGTCTATGTGTTAGATTTTGGAAGAGAGGACAATGTCACATACAGAAATCGATATGTCCGCACGACTAGTTGGAAGTTAGAATCGATGGAGCAGACACGTCTATTTAGACCACTTATGAATGCTTCTGGTAGTACATTCATGTACAATGCCGTTTGCAACTTCTTGAAAACTGGTTCGTTCCTGAAAGATAGCGCAAATACGGCGATATTTTACTATGCAAACAAGGTGTTAACACTTCAGGATACCCAGCCACCATGGGAGATTGATGCTCACACATTGCAGACGCTCGGAAAGTGTACATTTAATCACACACTACCACCAAATGTCCCGTTCACAGCACATCCAAAAGTGGCCCCTGTTTCTGGAGATATGATCTTTTTTGGTTTTGACCCAGTGATGCCGCCTCACTGCACCGTCGGTGCTATTTCCGCATCTGGAGAGGTGAAATCATTGAAACCACTATGGACACACTTCATCGACAGTGTTTTCATGCACGATTTCGTTGTAACAGAGAACTTTACGATTCTCTATGAAGGGAGCATGGACATAGCGCCCAATAGACAACTTTCTGGCAAGAATCCTCTGCAATACAATGTGGCACGAAAAGCTCGCTTTGGCATCATTGAAAGAAACATGCATGATTCCTCACACGGAGAAGTTCAGTGGGTGGAGTGCAGTACACACCAATCGGTTTTTCATTTTGTAAATGCGTGGGAAGAAATGGACGAGGATGATAATCTTGTGTTAGTTGTCACTGGAATACGAGAAGATGGATTTTTTCATCACGCACTACAGGCACAAGGCTCACAAGAATGGGTGAGAGATGCGGTGGGAAAAGGAGACCGCATTCCGCGGTTGCACGAGTGGCGTATAACCCCATCCACCAAGAAGGTTGAGGAGATGTTTGTTTCTGATATCATGATCGAAACACCGAGGATCAATGACACTTTCACTGGGCGAAAGAACCGCTATGCATACGCAAGCATAATAGATTCTCGTTCTATTTCTGAGAAAGCCCAGCTCAAATTCAATGGAATCGTCAAATTCGATTTAGAATCAAGACAGAGTGAACTATTTGAATATGATAATGGTCTATTTGGGATGGAAGCTCAATTTGTGCCCAGACAAAATTCCACGATCGAGGATGACGGCTGGCTCCTGGCATACGTGCATGACGAAAACGACAGGAGAGAATCAGCCCTGGGAAAAAGTTACTGCATGATTTTTGATGCACAGGATATTTCAAAGGGCCCAGTAACTAGAATAGGCCTTCCAGAGCGAGTTCCTTATGGTGCACATGCAATATGGATACCGAGTATGGATGAAGGTCCGAACTCCACATCTAAGAGTTTTGATTCAAGTAAAGCATGCACTTCCATCATTTCACCCAAGAGGTATGCCTTTAAAGGTCACCAAATTAAAGAACTCATGAAAGCAGTGAATTTGGGCATATTGCGTGGTGCCAGTGGGTTGTTTGTCAACAAGTGGCGTGTATTTTTAGGGAAAGATGATCCTTCGAAGTATTCTTTTTGGCGCGGGCTTGGCTTTCGATTGGTAGAAACTGGATCCCTCGCAGAAACAAGTGACCGAGAGCTCAAAAATGATCTCTTCTCTGATTCACTTGTCACACCCTCCCTTACTCTTTATGATAATGAAAATGATGGCTCATGCAAGCTTGTACGGGAGGCACTGAGCATATTAGATGTCGCTGTGACAATCAAGCCATGTCCACATGGTTCGTCGCGTCACCGGAACGAGGCACTGAAAGTTACGGGAGAGTCTGAGCTTAGATTACCTCTCCTGTGTGACTCTCGGAAAGAAATTCACTTAGCAGGGTCAGAGGATATTTTGAACTTTTTGTTTTCAGAATATTCTGAAGGTGCTGCACCGCCATTTTGGCTGCATGAGAAATTAGCGCAATTGGCACTATTTCTAAGTGGTAACTTAAGAATAGAGTCTCACTACGCGTCTCCATCGACGTTACCACCTCTACCGTTGGAGCTGTGGGCGTACGAGGCGAGCCCGTTTTGTACTTTGGTTCGCAAGAAACTTTGTCAGTTGGAACTACCTTACGTACTTCATCCCTGTGCTAGAGGGAGTGTAAGGAGGGATGCGCTTCAACGTAGAACGCCCTTTGAGTTCCAAGTCCCATATCTTGAAGATCCGAACACCGAAGTCAGCCTGTTCGAGAGTGACGATATTGTGCAATACCTTGAAGAACAGTATTTGCGCAAGTTCGAGTGATTTCTCTTTCAAACTTTCTTAGCCCGTAGAAAATTGTAACTGAAACGTGATTTATGCGATAGCTAGTGAAAGTATCCTTCGGACCACTGGAACAAAGTGTGACTTGAGGTTTTGCAGACTAGAGGTGACCACAAGAAAGTGCGCCATTTTCGTTCCCGCGCTTCACGCGATCAAGTCGGCTCAGATTCAAAAGCATTGCGCGTCGCCTCTTGATAACTTCGCTCCATGTCGTTTTCGAGTGCGTACATCCAGCCCACACTGCTCAACCGCAAAGGGGGAGCCCACCGCAAAATAAATTACAACACGAACACCAACGCGAGAAACACACGCACATACTCCACACACAAGTTCATTGTTGTGAAACTCAGTCCTCCGTTAGGTTTAATACTTGCTAGTGAGCAGGACAAAGGGGCTTACGTCGAAGAGATTGTCACAGGAGGAGCAGCTGATAAGGATGGCAACATTGAAGTCGGTGATGCTTTCTCTAAGATTGAAACACAAGGAAAAATGATAAACTGCGAGGAAATGCATTTCGACAAATTGATGTCCCTTCTTGCAAATAAACAAGAAATACGCATCGAACTCAAACGGTTGGAGAGTGAAATAGATAACTTTGCTAACGCTGCTGAAGTCGCGTATTGGGAGAGAAAGCGCAACGAGCGAACAAGCGGGAAAAAGATGCTGCGACGGACGGTTGGAGTGGTCCCAGATGATATTAGAGTCAGCAAAAATGGTCCACTCAACCAAGGTAACTTTGGGTTAGTTTTTCTTGGAACATGGAAAGGCGAGAAAGTGATACTAAAAACATCACAGAAAAATGTGCTCTGGGCTGACGACTTATTGGATGCTGAACTCGAAATAAACGAGTTCGTACATAGGAATGCAAAAGGAACATGTGCATCTTTTCTAGGCTGTTGTGAAATAGACTCTCGTAGTGAAGGTCAGATTTACAATGGCACACTAAGCGCCGGTCTTTGGTTGATGTGGCGCTTTCAAGGGCTTCAGACTCTGGGCTCACTCTATGCTGATGACCAAACGTTGTTCACAGGTCTGAGCCGCACTGTCTGTCTTTCTCCAAGCGCGGAGAAAATTGACATAGTCAAAGATTTCATTCGTAATTTGACGTCCAAATTGGCAAAACTTCATTCCATTGGAATAGTGCATCGTGACATTAAACCTGAAAATATTCTACTGACAGATGATGGTCCAATATTCATTGATCTTGGGGCATCTGCTAGCTGTTTAAAGACTTCTATAAACTATTTCTCTGGGGCGGGCCCTGCTGATCCACTATTCAGTGCACAGTGTGAGAATTATCTTATCCCTGAAGGTGCACCTGTACCACTGGAAGGGAATATGTCGCTACTGTGGGACAAATATACACCAGATCGTTTTGATGTTTTTAGTGTAGGAATAATCATATTGCAGCTGCTCTCTAAAGCGTTGCGCGACAAAGAAAATTTAAAAGCGTTTTTGCTCGAGCTTGAACGTTGTAAACTTGATCTCTCTGCGTGTAGAGAGGCCTGTCAGTGTACCAGCGACGAGTTGGCTCTGTTGAGTGCAGACAGAAACGCTGGCTGGGAACTTGTTGACTCACTTTTATGTCCTAGGGAAATGCGAATGTCAGTCGTTGATGTTGTCGCACATAGGTTTCTTAACTAGAGGCGGGATAATTGAATTTCCCTCACTTGTGTATGAGAAAAATAGGCTCTGTTTTTCATCTTTTACAGTATTTTTGTTGGATTTAAGCACTACGCGTTGCGTTCGAAATAATGTCCCAACGGCAACTAGGGGCAGATTTTGATATATATTTGATGAAGTTAACGATGTTTTCATCCTCTTTGATGATCGTCAAAGTGTTGAACGTGGCATCAACGGATGATACTTTTTCCTCATTCTCTTCCATGTACACTTCCGCCGGCGTACTCATTTTCTCGAATGGTTTTGTCTTCATGTGACACAAGTACCCTCCCACATCGCCACTGGACCAAGATTTCTCATCATCGTTTCCAAAATCGTTCACAAAACATAGATTGAGCGAGAATTTTTCGCTGGCTGATGTTGGGTTCTGTATCGCCAAAGTGTAATCAAGACCAGGACGAAAACATCGAACTTGTCCTTGTGTGACTCTTAGATGTGCACCAATTACACTTGCCAGCCATTTTCGAAACGCACTTGAGTGGAACACTCGATCACAGATCGCAGTCAGAACACTTGGGAGATCCATAGACTGTTCACTCAATTCAGCACGGTGATCTTGTTTCGTTTGTTTGGTCTCCTTATGGCAGTATCGAAGGAAGCGGCGGATATGCGGGGGGCCACAAGTAACCCATCTTGTGCTACTCGATTCATCTAAACACCCAGACCCGTTAGCTGCACTGAGCTTGATTTTCTCACGTACAATTTTTGCAATATTCTCGTTCAAAAAATCACCAAGTACGATTATGCCCTCTTTGTCGAGCTGCTGATTCAGTTGCAGCATTCCACTCATGTCAAGGTAAGCGTCGTTCAACCACTCCCGAAGGAAAACTCGATCCTCGTGCCCGAAAGTCGGGGAAAACTTCGTATCCATAAATGTACATGTATTCGCCAGTTTTACTTCAGTATTGGTATGTGTGGTTTCCGTGTACGCGTTCATACCATGAACAAGTGCTTGAGCGCTTGCATTTCGTGTTGCACTTGATGAATGTGTCATCACATGATACCACCCTGAAATAGATACTCTGGACTTGTATTTTGCGAAAACCTCTTGTACAGCATGAAAACTTTGTCCTGCTTGAACACGAAACAATATCATAGTATTCCACAATGGTAATATTTTCTTTGTTGGATGGACACTTGGGGTAGCGTGCACTACTTTGGAAACAGGGTAAAGCTCGAGTGCGCCTCCATCATTAACCGTCCATTCCTCTTGATTATCTGATAGATAAAGGATGTACGAGATGCAGCGAGTCCCGATCACATCATCATGACACAGTAGGTGTCCACCGTGCGGATACACGTTGCACGAACAGTCCACTCTTGCATCTAGAGGTGGGCAGCCGGTCATCCGTTCTACAGCTCTACGAAACGTGTCACTGTATAGAGCGTCTCTTAATTTCGTTAGATTTGTGCATTTCTTTCGTCCTTCAGCAGTGTCTAAACTAGCCAAGTCTACCGACTGAAGGACCTTAAACAAGTCTGTTTCTTTGAAACTTAAGGTCACATGAGTTTCCAATTCTCTGAGCGCCTGTGATAGAAATCTATCATCACAAACATCTTTCAGAAGTATATGTTGATACGGTTGTGATGTTTCATATTCATTGTTTTTCTTCTCGACGAACTCTTCCTGAAACAAAAGTGGGTTAAGAGTTCCATTCGTTTTGTGTACTTGACAACAAAGCGGGCTAGCGGTTTTTAGCCTTTTGCGCATGTCGGTAGCTTCCCCCAGGGTTGTCAATCAACGTTTTCTCAAGAGGCGCGTTCGCCAAGAGCGTAGCAGCAGATGCCGGCCTGCTTTCTTGAGGGATGGCAAAATGCTTAAGAAGCGGCTAACCAACTTCCTCGTACCTAGATGACACCGGTGGGATTTGAACCCACGCTCTTTCGAACCAGGACCTGAACCTGGCGCCTTAGACCACTCGGCCACAGTGTCTCACATTACGCGCAGTCATGATTTCGCTATTAAGTAGTGAATCTGTGATGGCCTTTCATACTTATTACAACGGATTTTGCGAGCTCGCATGCTCAATTAACTCAGTGGATAGAGTGTCAGCTTCCTAAGCTGAGGGTCGCGGGTTCGATCCCCGTATTGAGTGCACTGCAATGAAAAATGTGCAAATATGTTGTATGCTAACGATAAAAAGTTGCTTCGCTTCGCCGTGAGATTTAGTCACGCCCCTCTTTTATTTCGGTCCATCTCTTGTGAAAAAAAAAGAATAGCAAAAATTGGAAAACCACTCGATATTCTGACAAGGAATTTCTATCCCTTAGGTCTCCCTCACATGAATGAATAAAAATAAACCCCACCCTCCAATAAACTTTATCATCGTACGCGCAATGCACAAATCCCATAGTCAAGGTATGTTGGGTCCAAGAGTGAGTCTATCAAGGACGATCTAGGAACTGGTTTTTAGCGATTGTCACTGCAGGAAGAAAAGGGAAGAAAAGAACTGGACACTGGACACGCATCTACCGTCGGCAGATGATCTACGTGTAAGGCGGAACTAGGGAAACCGGGGCCCCGTCCTCACATTCATTGATAGCTCCGGAATAAGCCAGGCTAGTCCAATTCTGGACCAACTGGGGCGGGGGGGGGGGGGGGGCGACTGATAAACCACGCAAAAGCCCTTAGAGTCCCCCATCGGACGAGTCCTTTTGAATCGTCCGACCACACACCTTGTCGAAGCTTGTCGAATCTTACCACGCTTGTAACGCGCGCGGGTTATTGGCGAGTTGAGATACCAAGAGAAGCAATTGATTGACTGTAAGCATGGATCATACGGAATATCCACCGCAGAAAGAAGCAAATACCACACGTCAATTTTTCGCTACACACGGAATGTCGCTCAGTTCAATTTTATGCCACTTGAGAGGTTTGAGCAAGGACGACCCAACGTCGTCCGGTACTTATATCGCTGACAAAACACAGCAGAAGGAAATGACATTAGTCCTTCGTGCACTCAGTAAGCACCACCGAACAAATTTTTTGAAGGCTGTAAGAGCCATTGGCTGTGGTTCCGATCGAACTATACCCACTAGAGAACAGTCATCTCCAAGATGCCGAGAGAATGTAGAAACTCTAGCGAAAACGAGGCAGTCCGTCCCTTGGTTGACGAATGCGGCTCAGAGAAAACGAATAGAGACATTTGTTCGCCAACGATTACATCTTCTTCGAAATCAGCACATGAAATGCTCTACTGATGTTCTTGATCTTGTTCACACGAGCACAGTCACTCACATTCAACAACTCATCCTTTCTTTGGTACAGCTATCGATGTGCCGCCGTAACATGACAACCGGGCGTCGTAAATTAGATTCGCCCAGAAGTTTTGTACGGGCTAGCAACACAACTTTAGAGGATGACAATAATTTGAGGGTTCAAGAGGAGCGCAAAGCAATCATGTTGGCTGGGGAGCACCTCGCGAGACATGGGCAACTTATCCCAGAGGAAGACGAACAGCTGAAAGAAAAACTAACACAGCTTTTACAAGAAGAGGAAGAACGGGCAACTGCTTCTGCGACCAATGAAGCTGTTCGATCAGCGTTCGGTGGAGAAGCGAAATACTTACGATGGTCACAGAAGTCACAGCAAGTGGTTGATAAGACTAGTACGAGCACAGTTAGTGTAGAAGCGAATAAAGCAGACAACGAGTTTTCACAAGACAAACGGGACAAGTTGGTTTTGACGAGTGTATCGGTGATTGACTTTTACGTGCTTATCAGTGACGGAGCTTTCAGGCACAAACGAACGAGACGTCAGCAATTTTACACACAGACGAAAATATGCAGCTAGCGCACTTATGTTCGCATGGTATTTTGTGCGAACCGTTACTACATTACATATATGACGGATGTGGAGAAGTAGAGAGTTGAAAGTTTTGGCTAACAAGGCTAATTCAGCTGCAAAATATTTCCGAAGAGAAAATGCTGCATCATCGGATACTTGTTCAGATACTCTTGCTGAGGGGGAAGTGAGAAGCTTTCGAAACAATCGATAGGAAACGGACCTGGTACATTTGAAGAAGACCCGAATTGATTTTTTTCCAGCTTTGTACTTGACTTATGCTGTATAGAAGTGGGGAAGTCACGCTGAGCGGTCCACCTTTCATCTACACAAGTGAGTTTAGATCTTCATCTACTCTAGTCGTATTATATCTACCTCGCATATGAAAGAAATGCTCGCAAAATACATGTATGATTCAGAGTAAAGCTTGACTAGATCTTTGTCGTTTACACTTGATGGTGATAGAAGCCCTTGGTGAAGTAGCTCTGCTGACCCCCTAGTGATACGTTTAAACTAGTACAAAACGACGGCAAGTTGTAGGGCACCAATAAAATGGAAGAAAAAAATAGTCATCTAGCCCCCAGCTACCCTTGGAACCAGCAGGCTCGAGCCTTTTCAGTGTGAACAGGTGTTAACAGTGAATTTTACTTATTCGCGCTCACCGAAATGACACTACAAGCTCACGGACAAGCTCATTGTAAGCCGGGAAAACGAGTGCCCCGATGTGAAAGAAGTCATCTGAACTAAATATACCGAGTTTGAAACAACACAGGAGAAAGGCACAGAAGGCTAGCTCGTGCCCTGTCCCGTAGTCAAGCCGTACAGAGTCACCAAAACTAAAATTATGATGTTGGGTGTGCTACGAGAACAGAGTGCCTGAGACTCACCTGGCATCAAGATAAGCCGATAGTTCCGTAACTGCCATCTACGGATGATGAGCGTAGAACCTCAGTTCCGAACTATCACAAACCTTCAGATCATCAGGAAGTATTTGCGTTACAAATGCTTCATCAACTTGTGAAAACAAAGGCATTTAGTGAAAAGAGAACGCGCACCATTTGACTCTGTTTGAAGATGTGTGCACCATTCTCGAAATGAAATATCACCATAGCGTATTACTTGTGTTAATTCTGACCGTTCTTGTGCGAATATTTTCAGTTTCTTGATGAAACCAAGAACTTCTTGTACAAAACAGCCTGTCTCACGGCCAACTTGCTGCATCTTTAGGGAGTCACTGACCTCCTTCGAGACGCTTCACATATTTCTCGCACGAAATCGGGATATGCAACTTACCTCAATGAATCTGACTAGTTCTGCTCGGGTTTTACTCTTGGAAAACTGCTCTAGTGTATCGAAGCCTACAATGAGTTTGCTCGGTCGTCGAAAGTTGTAGTTTCTTGAAACAGAAGACATCGTTAGCTCCTCGTTCCGTGTACAATATCTCTATAACTGATCCTGTCGCTCGTAATATGTAACCAGTGCGAAAGGAGGCGGGAGTGCGACAGGAGTATGTTGCTCCAACTACAGTTGCAGTTATTAGTTGGCTGTTCTCACTTCTTGAAATAAAATCTTTATAACACTTCAGTCCCGCGGGGTCCATAGATCACGAACAGATAAGCATATTGTGGTCCACCTTCCCAGAGCGCTAGCGCGGGCTCTTTCGCGTGTGGGTCAACGTGCCGAAGTTTTATTACAAACTAGGGGTCGAACGTCCGATTCACGTACGCACGAGCCGTGGTTTCGATCAAGATGCGTGCCGCGAGACACTGTGTAATCTACTCGAAATAAATAGTACTTCACTCTTTTTAATTACGGAGATGTTGACCCGCAGCGCCTTGTTAGTCCCAAGGCTGAAGCTGAAGTCTACGTCACTCTGTAGACAGTGGGACAGTAGGATCACTGGGATCACGCGAACGGGAAGAACGATTTCAACGGAACGATCACGTTGCCACGCTCTACGTTCTTGACCATTGCGGGCAGCTACATCACAAGTAGTCCCTGAAGGCATGAACATCTTCAGATTCGGTAAACGGATATTTTTTGTATGTGATGCAGCCAACTAACTCTGTCACATAGCCGGCGACATGACCCATCTGGCTAGCATTTTGGTACGGAATTCGTTTCAAATGACTCTATTGTGATGACCTCGTCATGCTTAGGCGTTGTTGTTAAAGATCCAGGCAACAAAATCTTGTGCAGGTGTTTCATTGAAGACACAAGAACTATACGCAGTCGTGTTTGCGACGCGCTATTTGGACTTATTCTTTAGTTTCATTTCTATTTACAATACAATGATGAAAGTCTTCTTCATTTGTAGCAGTTGTTGTATAATTTGGTACATGAGGCGCCATCGCGTTGTGAGTCAAACATACGACAAAGAGCAAGATACGTTTCGAGTGATGTTCCTCATAGTACCTTCTTCTTTACTGGCACTTGTGGTGAACCACGAGATGTCTTTGGTTGAAGTTCTGTGGACTTTTTCAATTTATCTCGAGGCCGTTGCGATCTTTCCCCAACTTGTCCTGTTGCAACGAACCAAGAACATTGACACTCTCACCAGTAATTACGTATTTCTTCTAGGCGGTTACCGTGCACTTTACATAGTTAATTGGGCATATAGATATGCGACGGAGCCAGGCTACGCACAGTGGATAGTTTGGATTAGTGGTTTAGTTCAAACACTTCTTTACTGTGATTTCTTCTACTACTACCTGGAAAGTTGGCGCAAGAATGAAAGACTTTCACTCCCTACTTGACTACTTGAAGGCAGGAAAGGGACGAAACGATGATGTGTCACATCGGGGTCATACACGGCGCATTGTAGTAGTGAACGAAGAGGATTCACCCTTGAGGGTCCAAAAAGTACACCGTATTCGAGTCAAACCCCTTAACCACTCGGGCACGTCCGCCTTTAAGTTTCCTTTTAGTTTCTTCACGCGGACGGCAGGATTCGAACCTGCGCAGGCAGAGCCTATTTGATAGCCTGTAAACGCGTATGTATACCGGAGTACAATGTCGCGACTAAAGTCGATTATCTAGTTCAAAGATATTACACGTCCGCCCAAGTCTTCCTCCAGTCGTCAAAGGGCAACCAACACGTGTGCCCGGTCAGGTGTGTCGTGGGATGCTGGATGGGGTCAAATTGTCAAGGGAGAACGAAATTTTCGATGACACTGATGGAAACAGAAAACGTCATCCACTGCACAAAACAACTGTGGACTCACTACTTACGATGTGCTTTTGAGTTCTCACTAGTCTTTCTTGTCACGGGCGGCAAGCTAAGCACTAAGCATTCAAGGAAGTGCTCAACGCTTTCTACAGAAGATTCCGCTGGTGACCTACTAATATTGACCACTACATTGTCTCTATTCTGGAAAACACTCGCTCTACGGAATGATCCTAGCGAACAAATCTTAGTATGTTTCAAAATAGCGCATGATGTACTGGGAGTGTGCTGTCCAGGAACGGAGCAATTGATGAAGTTGAAGTGCAATTTATCAAGTGCGCTCGGCAGCGTAGAAAACCGTGTGCCAAACTTTTCAGTAACTCAGCGTAGCTACTCTGATGATACCTCCCAGAACCCCGGTGATATGCTTCAGCACAGGATGGGTGAACTGGAAATCACTATTATGGAAATGCTCGACTTCAATTTGACTTCGAGCACTCCTGAACTATCGCGTCTACAACCAAGTTCACGGGGTTCCTGCACCGCTCAAAGACGTTGTGCCAGTTCGATTTGTGTACAATTAACTAGTAGTTCTGCACGGCTGAGCCCAGAGAGTTGTAGGATCGTCTCGGAAAGCTTGTGTCAAGCTACTTTTGAGAGCTATCAATCCCCTCAGTTGTTCTCCGCGCTTTGTGCAAAAACCTTTATTGATATATTGAACGAGTTATTTATTCTTCATGAAGTTACGCCTGAACTATCCGGGGTCATAACGACATAGGCTGTCGCTCGGAGTGAACCATTTCGCATTCGGTTCTCGAGCTATGGTGCGTCCGTTCTTGTACAAAAGTGGAGAGCACTTTCAACGGAATCTAGGTCCCAGTTAGGGACTATCACAGATAAAATTATCACGTAATGATATTCGATTCATATATTCATCATTGATATGCTAAACATCTCTCCCAGAAGCGTGCTTGACGGAACGGGTTTTTGTGCGCATCGTGACAAACTCTTCTGCACTTGAAGGATGAATTCCCACTGTGGTATCGAAATGTGTTTTTGTTGCACCACACTGCAAAGCGGTGGCAAAACCCTGGAGAATCTCAGGCGCATCAGGACCCACCATGTGTACACCTAATACGCGATCACTGGAGGTATCCACAACCAGCTTCATGAAAGTTTTTTCCTGTCTTCCTGCAAGAGTGGAACGCATAGGTGTAAATTTTGAACAGTATATGTCACAATCATATCCTTCGGTAACTGCCTGATCTTCGGAAAGGCCAACAGTTGCAGCTGGAGGCTGCGAAAAGATTGCACAAGGAATATTTGCATAGTTTGGCTTCGTCAATGTTCGATCAATGACACTGCGCACGAATGCCATTCCTTCCATTAGCGCGACTGGTGTGAGATTGACTCTATTTGTAACATCCCCAACTGCCCAGATGTTTGAAACAGTTGTTCGACTGAAATCATCCACGACCACAGCTCCAGCATCGTCAAGGTCAACACCAACATCCTCCAGGCCGAGGTCTGGGCGACTCGTATTCGGTCTTCTACCGGTTGCAAACATTACTGCATCAGATTGAACATTTCCAATACTTGTCCTCGTGATCAGGGTTCCATCTTCCTCTCGAGTAATCTCGAGTGGAGAACAGTTGTGGTGTACAGTTATGCCACGTTGTTCAAGGTTTTCATGGATAGTTTTCCGTAAATCTTCATCAAAACCTCGGAGCGGCAGATCTTGTCTAAACATCAGTGTAACGTCAGATCCAAGTCCTTTAAAGATTCCAGCAAACTCCAGCGCAATGTAGCCTCCGCCCACTATGACTATTTTTGCGGGAAGAGTATCCAGTGCTAAGGCCTCATCAGAAGTGAATCCGAGTTCTGCTCCAGGAATAGCGGGCTTCACAGCGGTGCCACCAGTCGCCACTAAGATTTCTTTTGCACATATCGTCTCAGTGGTGCCCTAGTATAGTTTGAGGAATTCAACGCGTGTATTAATTATTGCTTTCACTTACCTCCGGGGAAGTTATTTGGATCGTATTTTTGTCAAGAAGTTTGCCAGCTCCAATGTGGACTTGCACACCCGAGTTTTCAAGCAGTCGGGAGTAAATGCCGTTCAGTCTTGTAATTTCATGTGTTTTTGCCTGTAATAATTTTTGCCAACTAAAGTTTGGTTCCTGTGGAAGCGTCCAACCAAAGCCCTCAGCATCGGAGAAATCTGCTGCGAACGAACTCCCATACATCAGTAGTTTCTTTGGTACACAACCACGTATTACGCATGTTCCACCAAGTCCGCCTGTCGAATCAGAGCTCACAGGATCGAACGGTAGCTCGCACAAGCCAACTTTGGCACCTCTTTGCGCCGCCATTCGAGAGGCTCGCACTCCACCAGAACCCCCACCTCTTAGGAAGTGAGCACGCATTTATCAAGGAAGATTGAAGTGATTTTTACCTATGACGAAGATGTCATAATCCGTACGTTGCGCCATTGCTCGAACAGGACTACGCAACCGACGTTGGATGACGTGGCGGTGAGGTGAACGCACCACCCCCACTAGACTACTACCCCGTGAAATTACTCGCGGGCCAGTCAGAGGAAGCAGCGTCAGTGCCATATGCAGTAATCGCGCGCGCACGTTTATCAACAGTGACACCGACACGGAATCGTACGTGAGTTTTTCGAAACGCTCGTGACGTCCTTGGGTCTCCGCTTTCTGCCGGTCAAGGTTAACTCTAACTCGCTCGCCTCGCCCCCCCTCCTATTCAAGCGACGAAAAAACCGATGGCGGGAGGGGACATAGCCTTGAGGAACGCTTCATTACGGTTTCACGCGCGGCGCCCCGCGCGGCGCCCATCCCTGGTTCCTCCGACATGGATGTAAGCGATAACGAACAGCATCGTGATATAGTATTATTTGTGATCCAGTGTAAGCACTTACTATCCAATTTGGCAGAGTCCGAAGTTCTCGGCAGTCGGATGGTAGTGCAGGGCGATGGGTTGTCAGTGAAAGGTGCTTCAAGAATTGGTACAGTTACAAAGCGTCGAAATGGCGCATGCTCCATGCGATACCGATATTTAGTTGCCACTTCTCATCTTCCACGTTATTAGACGGGGTTAGTGCATACTCCACGATAACAGAGAGTCATCTGACCACTGAGTGCGAGGATCTGATTAGTTCGAGTAGAAAACCGGGTGACACATATTTACCTGGACCAAAGACAAAGCAGGATAATCAACCGCTGCGCTCAGATTCTTTGTGTGAATGATCTTTGAGACACTAGCTCGCTCTACTCCGCTTTCAAACTCTTTAATTAGGTCGTCGGCGATGTCAGTTTCGTCAACCCAGATAGGATCGTATCCTATGTAGGAAAAGAGTGATATGATGCCCAATCGTGAGGCTCAAACTAACTCACCGTCAAACCAGTCCACGAAGTACTGAGTTTGTGATGTCGTGCGTTTGTCAATTATTGCTCTCGGCACGATCTCTTCAAACATGTAACTTCTTAGTGTCGTTAACACCGCTTCCATGGCTAAACGCTTCGTAAAAAGAGCCGTTGTGGCTGGAGTATTTTGCAGAAGAGCTTCAACCAAACTTAGTGCCTGATGTGGAAACTTAGAAACCGACACATGTCATCTTGTGGAATTGGTACAACGCACCGATCGTCCAGAGTTATCTTCTAATGTAGGATCTGCCCCATTTGTCAAGAGGACTGATACAGTTTGCTCATGCAAATACCCTGCAGCGATATGCAACGGCGTGTAGCCGTCCTTATCCTGATGCAACTTGAGTTTCGTAATGATAAAGATAGAAGGCACATTACCAGCGCGTTGATTTCTGCACCACAATCTATCATGGCTTCCACGACTTGAGTGTCACCGAGTCCACATACATAGTGCAGTCCACTGCCACACATGAAATGTTGAACATGAGTTTCGAACAAATAGGATTCGAAGAATGCATACCTGCGCAGTTGTTTATCACGTGCGAGCACCAACACTGCCCCGCCACGATTCAGGAAACGTAGAACGGCACTTCCTCCCTAAAGGAAGTCAAGAAACAACTTACAAACTCTTCCTTTTCTTATACCTCTCGACAGGCTGCCCACCATGAATTCTCATAATCTCGTCGAAGATCTTCTGATACGTTTGATGTTTCAAGCCTTTAGGTTGACCAGTTAGATAAATAAGAACTGAATATCAAGAGTGTATAGATCATATCCTAATCAGTGGGACTTACCACACAGTTTTACCACCCTTCAACCGCACTAAGAACTCGACATTTGCGACTCTGTCAAATGAATGATTCCGCATGCGGCATCCTAGAATCGATTCTGCGGAGGTGAATGCTTGATCCGAAAACTTGACGCTGCCTTTGGCCGCCTTAAGCAAGTTAAGCTAGGGCGAACGAAGTGGAAGAGATTACGCGTACCCCGCTAGTTACAACCCTAGTTTGCTGCGAACGGCGCTGGTGAAACGAATGTGATCGTAGACAACGCTGTGACGGGAGACATGTCGTATGCGAGGACATGTCTCCACTCGCTCAATGCACGTGAAAGTGCTTGACGCGCGCTTGTTCAGCGCGTCGGAGCCTTATCTGTGCTTACGGAGTGGTTTATCATGCATGTACTATCTTCCGTACGGAAAGTAATTTGATGGTCTGTGACTCGTCGAATCACAAAGTGCCATTTTTATCGTGAATTTTACATAGACATATGAAGCACCACAGTATTGATATATCGAGAAAAATGCGCGCGTGCGCGAACTTTTTAACTTTTTTATGTGAGAGACGCTAAATCGGGCGTGCTTAAATCTCACACCGAGCTAACTACATTTCATTTCATCTGAATAGTAATTCGGCAAGTTGTTGCACCAGCGAGATTTGAGGTCCAAAGCGGTCACTGAAGCGACCAAAATTTTCCCTCTCCGCGATAAAGAGGTTGGTTGCATACGGCAACATGTACCTCGTTCAGACCCGGGAATGTACTTCACCAATTCAATGTCATCCTAGATACTGTAGTGCACAGCCTACTTTGCCAGCTTGCTTGAGAGCTATTGGTTCTGTTAGTTGTTCTAGCAATAGAAACGCCCGGGGTGCAGACGTGATGGTCTTTGACGAGACTTTCGGAAAGGCAATGCGAACACAAACGAACATGTTTTTTTGTTTCACGACTTTGTGACAGGAGTTGACACTGTGTGTCGAAGGGAACATAGGTGTAGGGAAGACAACTTTCTTGCAGAGTCTATTGAGTGAGGATTCGAAAGTGAAGGTGGGACACATACATGTGCTAATACAGCTATTGTGACGTATTTGAATAACAGGACACATTTCAAATAGTTCCAGAACCCGTAGGCCTGTGGCAAAAAGTGTTTGGGAGGGCAGGTTCAAGTAAAGTATTCAACATACTTGAGGCATTCTATGCTGAACCCTCACGATATGCTTATACTTTTCAAAACTACGTGTTCATGACTAGATTCCTTCAGGAGAAAACGACTCGGGGATCTGGTTGTCCTATCCGAATCATGGAGCGGAGTGTTCTTTCAGACAGGAACGTTTTCACTGAATCCCTGTTGGACAACGGTTGGTTAACAGAACTCGAATATGGTCTTTATGAAGCGTGGTTCGATCCGATGATCAAGGTATGTTGAAAAGTCGAATCAATTGCCTAATTTTGACGAGAGATTCTTCTAGAATTTCCCAACATTGGTCCCTGATGGATTCGTCTACCTTCGCGCTGATCCTGAAACGTGCATGCGGCGTCTGAGAAGACGAGCCCGTTGTGAAGAGCTAGATGTAGACCTTCAGTATCTCCTCTCCCTTCACGATAAACATGAACGCTGGCTTAACTCGTTCCATCCAGGTAAGTAAATGGTTTTTTATCGATTAACTCGAGTGATGGCAAGAGTAGAAGCCTTCGGGTCGCAAGAAACCAATATTCACGAGGTACTTGTGGAGACAGATCGAATGCGGAAGGTAATGGTGTTTGCTCTAGAGGAAATGCAACGATCATTTTGTATTAGGTTCCAGTGTTGGTAATCGATTGCGATGCCGATATGGGCACTTCCGTTGAACGTTCGGGGCCGAGTACTCAGCGTGAACAAGAAATCCTAAATTTTTGCCAATATTTACGAGAGCGCATAGACTAGCAGGATGATTTTAGTGATAAATAGATTCATGTACTTAGTACTACTTGTATCGTACTATATCAGCGACTAAAACTGTGCACTGGAAGTGGACCTGTACGTCTTTGCGAGCTCTCATTATCTGCATGTTGCACACAGAACTTGCCAGAACATGGTTTAGGGCATAGCGAAGGGGGAACTATTGGACTGAGTATTGGAGCTCTAATCTAGACATTTATTGTTTCGCACTGCACGCTCTTTCCTTCGGTAGATATTTACGTCCTTTCTTTGCAACTTTTCCTCTGCGTTTTTTCATAAAAGCATCTATTTTACCGCTTTGCTGTAACTTTGAATACTGCTCCAGGAGGTGTTCCAACTTGAGTGTTGCTTGGATTTATTCGTGGTGAGTACATTTTAAATTCAGACGGAAATGATAGGCTTACATTTTTTCTTGTAAAATGGCGACTTGAAAGCAACTTTACTTTCGTCTGCCAGTGTGCTTGTGATAGAAATGAAAAAGTGTTTCGTTTGCGCGGTGATGTATTACCTCGTGTGCTTGCCTTTGACGTGACCCTTGATCATTGCTCGTGACGCATATCTCAGTTCCGGCCTTACGTCGCCACGAATCAGGTCGACAGTGTCGCGTTCACCGGCGCAACCACCGACCTTGGATCACGAACGGTCATTTGTTCATTCGTATATTCGTACGTGTACTTATACTGTATTTATTGTAAAATGTATGAATGTGCCAGTGTGTGGGTACTGGTAGTATGGAACAAAGAGGAAATGGAATGCAGCGCCGCCGTCAAGGGTAACGGAGTTCACGGCACTTTCGTACGCCGCCTCGAGCAGATGGCGACGAGACTGTGCTTCGAAAACAGGTGCGTCATACGCAAGCGGTTGCAACTACATGAGTTTAAATTCGATGATTGTAGTAACGAAATCGGGGTCTTCAGTCTTCTGACCAACGGATATTGCCTGGTTGCCAATGGAGGGTCTGAAAACTTTTACAGGTGTGTCCTAAGCGGCGGCGATTGAAATTTTGAGCTTTCTGAAAGTCACGTCCAGCATCTTTGAAAATGAACTATCGGCAGACATTCCCGTCGTGAAAGTGAACTTGGGTGGCACGAGGCTCGTTGGAAGAATGACTGTTGGTATGTTTGCTATAATGTAGAAGGAAAGGCATTTCTCACTCGTACTTTATCTCTGACAGGAAATAAGAATGGACTGCTTCTGCCAAATGGTACCGGTGATCAAGGTGAATTTTTTATATTTTTCGGAAGACTCGGAATGAATGATGCCACAGAGGCGCTTCACATTCGAAACAGTTTATCAGATGATGTTGTTGTTCAAAGAACACACGAAAGACTCTCTGGTACACCTATTTGAAGTTATATTCTGTACCTTAATGATGACATCTTGAGCCAGCTCTCGGAAATTGCATCGCTTGCAATGATTATGTTGCCCTGGTTCACCCAGACATAGACCAGGAGACTGAGGAAATCATTTCAGACGTACTAGGCGTGGAAGTTTTCCGGCAGGTAAGTTGGAATCGCGCATAACTGAACGAGTCTTCATGTGAGCACACGCAGTCTATTGCTGGAAACGTACTTGTTGGGAGCTATTGTAGGTTTACGAATAAGGGCGGGATAGTCCATCCAGCAACCAGCCTTGCTGACTTAGAAGAATTATCGTCACTTCTGCAGGTGAGTTGACAGACAACTCAGTGACAACACATCACATGTGTGTAGATCCCCCTTGCCGCTGGGACGGTGAATCGAGGGAGCGATGTCATTTCATCCGGACTCGTAGCGAATGACTGGAGTGCATTTTGCGGACTGGATACGACGACAACTGAAATTGCTGTAAGTTCATTCATAGTGTTTGCAAGGAAACTCCCTCATAATATAACGCAGGTCATCGAGAATATGTTAGAACTGAAAGGAAACCAATGCAGTGAAACCATAAGTGGAATGCGATCTGCTCTCGTAGATATGTTAGTTTAAAGCGTTCAAGCGTTGCGAACTTTTGTCAATGGATATTACAAAATACGAACCATCAATTCGCCACTTCAGCCGTGACCAGTGTATCGATGCATAACATCACAAGAGGCGACAGTCGCTCGCTAATAAGTAGCTCAATCAAGCAACTGACGGGACAATGTAGCCGTGATCCGTTTTGAGTAAGCGGCTACTCGACTCACGCAATTTTGACCATATCTACCCGTTGAGAACCTTTCGACAACTCAGTGGAGAAATTCTAACTCAGGATTACCGACATACTTGATCGATTATACCATAATCTTTTGCTTCCCAAGCGTCAAAATATCGAGGACGATTTATATCCCTGGCAATATCTTCTGCCGGTTTCTGTATAGTCTTGGATAGCACTTCAACCTTGAAAACAAGATCAGAACTAGTGAGGGCTATGAACATCCACTTACCATCTGTGCCTTGGTATTCCGCATCTCCTGCCTATGAATTTCTAACTCCGAAGCCTTTGCGTATGTAAGAATGACAACCGAAGAGGTGAAAACACGTCTTGCCTGACCACGATATGAACTAATTGGTTGCTTCAGCATAATGCTTGCACCTGGGAGAGCTGAGCGATTTCCCTACACCTAGGTCAGACATATTCGATCCTTGAGAATATACATACCTTTGCTCCAGATGCGAGTAACATTGCCGCCTCACCCCAGGCAGTACCCACCGCCACTGTATGAACAGGAGGCTGGATGTACTGAATGGTATCATATATCGCAAAAGCTTCAGTATCATATCCATACTTCTGGCCGTCCTGTAGAAAATTCAGCTCCGCGAAAGATAAAGATTGTGATTATTTATTATTTACCTTCGATGTTCCCGTGGAATTGATATACAGTTGAATAGGCTTCGCACTGTCCTCATACTGCAGATAAAGTAGTTCAGCTAAGATCAACTCGGTCACAGATGGCACGAGTGTCATCCCCTACGTTTGGGTTAAATCAACATGGGGAGAACTCAAAACAACCTTTTTCGACGCTCACCAAGTATACTATTCGCTCTTTGAAGATATAAGATGGTAAATCTGGTGGTGACTGTGATGACGCATCCCCTTGCAGACTAGGTATGACCTACAAACGCTCAAAAAAGAAAAATATCGAGCCATAAAGGGTGAGACTTACCGATGTGATGATGGAACATCTGTTCTTAGAACATCCATGCTTTGTACATAAGTCGATATTTTTAAATGACACGTACGACCGTTTCCCATTGCTAGCGAAAGCTCCAGGTTTGTGTAAACTTGACTGGGTGAAGGGATTCAAAAGTGCTCGTGTTAAATAATGGACATAACTCACCAATATTGACATGACAGCGCCCTTCAGAGGATGGATAAATAACAAGCGACTCGCGCTCTAGTGCGCACGGCGGTGCGCGTCAGTGCCAACTCGTCTTCCGATAGGCCCAGGCCATACCGAGGAAAGCACTGGTCAGAAATACAAGTTGTTCCAATTGAGTATGTTAGTCGTTTGCGCAACATAATACAATACAGATGTGTTTTATGGTAGACCGTTCGTCAGTTCGGCGAAAATCATTAGCACACAATCATTCCTAATATTGTAGTGGTACAAGTACCTAGTAGATGTCTACTGATGTGAAATGTGAATGAGCATGAGCTTTGTTCTACAAGGCTGTCGCACCAACGAGTTGACTGGAGCATATGTATTCGAGCGTTTGACTGTTCGGAATACCTGTGCAGCACACGAGGCCAGTTGAAGGGAGAGCTGAGACTAGCTCATTCTTAACTTGCTCACTTTTGCGCTTGTTTCTTACATAGAGATGGCGCGGAGGTATGGTAGTAAGTTCTCTCGGATTTGCACGGACCTTACCGGATTCATAGATACGACTCGCGAACGACGACTTTCAGCCCGGAGGGACGCTTGTATCAGGCATGAGATTACAAATTTTGCATAAAATGTGTCTAATCATTAATAGGTCGAATATGCGGTTGAAGCCATCAACCATGCAGGTGCTGCAGTAGGAATCAAAACGGCTGGTGGTTTGATCTTAGCAACAGAAAAGAGAGTTCTGTCAAAGGTACGTGTTCTCAGCAACAGATATCGTTTGTGAAATATAAAGTACCTTACACTTAGCTTCTCGAGAAAACGCTCGCTGAGAAATTACATCAGATAGATTCACATGTAGTCGCAGCTTCAGCCGGCATAAACGCAGACGCTGAGATTTTGATACAAGCAGCAAGGTACCGAAATAGCAAGTTACCTCTAGAATGACCTCAAAATTGTGACAGAGCTATGGCGCTGCGATATAAGCATAAGTACGGACAAGCGATACCGGTGGAAGTGCTTGTTCAACATATAGCAGACCATAAACAAAGTTATACACAATTTGGAGGACTTCGGCCATATGGCGTGTCTTTCATTTTTGCAGGCTGGTGAGATGTGTGATTCACTTTCTTATCGATTCAGCTTATGTTGTATCAAAATCAACAGGGATCAAAATTTAGGCTTTCAGCTCTATCAGAGTGATCCTTCTGGAAACTATGCAGGATGGCAGGTAAGTAGAAGTTCGCCAGTATCGAGAGTACAGAGGCTCACTTTCACTTGTCAACTTTGTTAGGCGACTTCGATTGGTGCCAATAGTCAAACGGCACATTCAATTCTGAAATCGGATTACACCTCAAACCTATCTTCAGATGACGCGAAAAAGCTTGCCCTAAAAGTTCTGAAAAAGATCATGGATGTCACCACTGTTTCTTGTGAAAGTGTTGAGCTCATAGAACTCACGCTCGCAGGAGACAGAATTTCATCCAGACGTATAAGTGAAAGTGAGATCACGGAGCTAAATGAGATGTAGGTCCAAATGCATGTCATTTTGTTTTTGTAATGTGGATTCGAATACAAATACTGGATATGTTCATGACATAACGTTTTACAACTACATCAGGAAAAACCTGCTTTGGCAAGGCTGGCTTTGAAAAGTTCGAGCTCATCAGCTTCTAAAGTGTATGGTGTAAAGCGTTCATCCGGGAATTGGTGTGTACCCACTTCATTAATAAACTTTGCTAATGCACTTTGGATGTTTTCACCTACACAAGCATACTGCTTGCAGAACTTAGGAGAGACCTTTGCATGGTGAGGATGTTGTAGGAAGCCTAGTAAGTCATGGAACACTAAAACTTGTCCACTTGTTCCACTACCGGCACCAATTCCAATAGTCGGTATATGCAGCGCGGATGTAATTGAATCCGCAACCTCTTTCGGGACACACTCTAATACGATAGCGAAGCAGCCTGCTTCTTGCAGTTTCAGTGCTGCCTTGAAAATTTCTAGTGCAGAGGTGGCTGTCCGGCCTTGAGGCTTAAAACCGCCAAGAACCCCTATTGCTTGAGGTGTGAGACCTAGATGACCGACCACGGCAATACCGGCGCTTACTATTGTTTTGACAGTAAGTACTCGAGCATCACAGCCACCCTCAAGTTTAACTGCATCCACACCACCCTCCTTCACAAGCCGTATGGCAGATTCAAGTGCATGGTTCGCACTAGCCTCGTATGATCCAAATGGGAGATCACCAACTACGAATGTTCGTTTCGTTCCTCGTTTCACCGCTTGACAGTGCGTGATCATATCATGAAGTGTCATCGGCAAAGTCGTATCCTGACCGTGCACAACCATAGCTGCAGAATCACCAACAAGTGTCATGTCGAAACCTGCCCTGTCCACCTATAAGTGATTATGTGCGCATTTAAAAATAAGAGTTGAAGACGTACATGAACTGCACTGGGATAGTCGTACGAAGTTATAGCTGTGATAGGTTCACCCCGTCTGTACTTGTTCCGCAGAGAAGCTAAAGTACTGCGGGCTGGTAACGGTGCCGTGGACGATCCGTATGTGCAGTAACCATTGCATGCACTATGATATGCGCTGTTGAGTGCATTTCGTAGCCTGTGCCATCGCATGAGACGTTACTTGGTCACAGGAAGCGACAACGACGAGGCCTAGGCTCAAACTTGTGCTACGAAGACGCCCAAGGAGTGCGAGTGCTTCCCTGCTCTCAGGCTCACTCTCTCCCAACCGATGAACAAGTTCGCGCGCGCGCTTTCCTCGATATGTACAATATTGTGGCGCTTCACACGCTTATGTAAAATCCGTGATAAAAATACTTGAACGCGCCTTGACGAGCCACAGACCATCAGGTTACTTTCTGACCGTAGGATAGTACTTGTGTGTATCAATATCCTTTTTTAGTGCTATAGACCATTCATATGACGCATAAGGAGGTTTTGGTCATCTTGTAGCAGACATATTGGTAAATTTGACTTGTATATAATGCCATGAAGAGATCAACAACCGGAATAAAAGATTATTTCACATTTCTGTCGACTTGCCTTCATAAATAACAAACGATAGAAGGGAGAGACGCTCGCGGCAAGGGAACCACACGGGCAGAAAGGCTCCCAGCTGTCGTGTTGGCAGACGCGGACCGCTGCGAGTCGCCCTTAGCTGGCGCACACTGGAAGAGTATACAAAAATGGATGCCGATAAATTACAGCGATTGGCCGGCGCCGTCCGGATGGGTGGAAAGGGATCGATGAGAAGGTAAAGGGAATAGAAACTTGACATAGAGCCCGGTTCATGATTGTTTTCTTAGGAAAAAGAAGGCTATGCACAAGTCAGTCAGCAATGACGATAAGCGATTACAGTCGGTTTTGAAGAAGATGGGCATGAACACCATACCTGGCATACAAGAAGTTAATATTTTCCACTCGGATAGCGTCACACAGTTCGTCAATCCTAAAGGTAGGGTTTTCACGCTTCACAGGGAGTACACCTCGTCATAACTCTCGTTTAGTGCAAGCATCTCCCCATGCCAATGCGTACGTAGTCAGCGGTCATCCTGAGACGAAGCGTGAGTGCTGCGTTCATATTCATTTCATCCCTAATATTAACTCTATAACAAGGTTTGGAAGATATTTTACCAGGCATCGTCAACCAACTAGGTGTGTACACATAGCTTATTGTGCTTTCCATCTTTACAAGTTACGCTTTATAGGACCGGAAAATCTGGCGAACCTGAAGAAAATGGCCGAGCAGTACCAGTCAACACAGGCTTAAAATTTCCAGTATGAAACATAGTACAATGAAACGTGAAACACAAGCTTGTAATGACCAGTTTCTGAACACTTCTGAGCAGTATGGTTCTGGTGTTTGTAGCTATTCATTAGTCCCGCTTTGGGCGAAATTTGAAGTTACTGCCATATATATTTTTTGTTAGTACCATGTTGCGTTGTCCCGAGTTCCATTGTGGAACGCCACATCCCCTCCCCAGTACGAGCCAGCTCTACTGACAGAACCTTAGTCCCATTCGTTGACGCACACCGGCAGTGCGCGTTCCATGCAACTAAGTATGGTTATGGATCCTAGGCTTGAAGACGAGTTGAAGAACTCAGAAACTTACATCACTTTACGGCTCCGTGAATCCACGGACTTCGCCGACTCGTACGTGAAGCAACTGGGCGCTAACGATTTGAAAAAAGTTGCAGAACGTGCACTTGGACTACTTCATATTCGACGGAACAAGCAAGCTAGGATCGAGGAAGATTTTGTTACAACGTTGCAGTACTTACTCTACCCCTTCCATGCGAGCACAGCGCCCGTTCTGATTCAAGATCGAAGCGCGTGGCCAACAGCACTACTTGCTCTGAGTTGGCTGTTCCGCATCCAAGCTTATGAATCGACTACACAGGCCAAGGTACTGATAGGCAACGTTTCTGAGCGGATTCAAATAAAACGATCACACAGATCCAGATTGGCGATACCATCATGCAACGCTACGTGTCGGCCTACAAGGTGAGTTGCTGGTTCGAGAAATACTACTTCCTCACACGTTGTAGTTTTTTCTTAGTGGTTTGGATCAAGAAAGTTTTGCCGCATATAGCGCATGCTTCGACGATGTACAAAATCAAGTAGAAAGGATATCGAGCGAACGCTCATATGTCGATCAGGTGAGGGCGATTGCAAATTTTAACGGTCTACACTCACCTTGCAACAGCAAAATACAGAACTAAAGTGTTTCAACGACGGCAACATTCCATATCGCGTTTGCGATGACGACACGAAACTCAAACTAGTGAGTGTTTTTAGTTTGTTGGTTGTCGGGCTTCTAAGCTATTCTTGATAAGGACAATCTTGAAAAACAGAAAACATGGCACAAGCAACGTCTAGAACACCAAGCACGGCAGTTATTCGAGATAGAGAAGCGGCGAGCCGTACAGAGTTATGCGTTGCATAGCAAGCAGGTGAATATAGTTGTTGTATCATGCAAGCACGTTCACATCATATCATTGCGATTAGAGGGCAGCAAATGAGTTTGAATGTCACGCGATGAAAGGTATCCCAGGCCAGGTAATTTTGGTTTAGAGCCTGTATTTGATTTGAAAACAGTTTTAGAAGGGAGCAATACCCGGTACGACTGTGCAAGATTGCTATGACTACAATACTGCGCTAGAGCAACAGATACATGATTTGATGCGTGAGCTCACTAGCCTTGCAGCCCATGTTGACTTGTTGGCGAGGCAGCTTCAGCTGCCGGTGTCTAGCGACCAAGCGCACCATTTGGTGTCGCGAACTGGAAACGAATCTATCGACCAGGTGTGCAACTGCTGGAATTTTCGTGCGTGTCTCATTTACTTGCAGTTGAAGAATGTTTCAACGACTCAGGCCTGTACTTCACTTCGCCATGAAGAAACACTTTTGAGGTACGTTTCAAACATACCAGGGTACCCACGACCGCTTATGAAAACATAGAGCCTCATACTCGAGGATAGATGCGCAAAGTATTTTGAAGCGCAGCGTATCCAAAACTTTGATGGAGAGGTAATCGACAACAACCAGAAAGTGTAATATGTTTTTATAGTTTGCTTTGTAGAAGTGATACATGTGCTCGCCTCCAAGCTGAGCTACACGATAAAGAAGGCGAGTATCGCCAAGCGCGTGATCGTGTTGAAAAAGATCTATCTGCGCTTAAATCCAACTTGGAAGATATAATGGAACAGGTCTGTTTACTTATTCAAGGTGTACAACTTTTTGAAGACAATTTATTTCAATAGGCACCCCAACGAATCCCAACAAACACAGATTACGTGGAAAATATGAAGGTAAGCATCATGGAATAATGTTTCGTTGAGTTGTTTCAAGTATCTGGTAGATAGTTTTAGCGGAGTCTCAAAAACGCTATGCACGTGAGAAGAACGGTCTGCAGCAAAGAGTGTTTACAGGTCTTGACCTGCTGATGGAACACAAACAAGAGGTACACAGTTTGATGGAAGGGATAAAATAAATACTATCCTCCAGCCGTTGGAAAACGTAATAAACAACTCGTGATAACCCGGTGATTGCCCGATGATGTTGTGTAGCCCCGCGTTCGAAAGCTCTCGTTAAATGCTGTCTAATGGTTGCTTTTGCGCTATTCTTTTTTCCACAAATTTCGCCGGAAACTGCAGTTGAAAATTTTCCTCATCGATCAAAATGATAGAAAATGCATAAAAAAATTGCAAAGTTGGACCGTGATTTTCATAAGTTTTTAGCGCTCTTAGGGTTAACGACTCAACACTACGGCCATCGCCATCGATCGAAGATGCTGACAAAGCGCGCCCTTCCCGCGTCAGTGGCGCGCGCGCGGCACGGCGGCCGACCCGACCGGGCATGGGCGCCGCGCGCGCGAAGTCTCAGCGCGATCGGCCACTTCGCGCGCTAAACCGAGGCACCGGGGCGCCGGGTGTCGGAGATGTGTCGACGCCATCGAATTCAAATCGCAAGCGACGGCGAACGCAAGAGGAGGTACACGGCGCCGTCCGGACGCGACCGGCGAGTGGACGTCTAATGGCGGCACTGAAAACACCTCGTGTGATGACTACCCGCGCGTTACCGAGTCCGTGCAAGCCTGCGCTCGCCACTACTGAGCGCGGAAGCCGACAACTCACGGACGAAGAGAGGACACAACTCGCGACTGCGGCGCGTTTCGTGCGCATTACTGGTACGTTGAGGACCATACTGGTACGTTGCGGTACAAGTCGAGCGCGACGTCAAGGAAGTTGCGCTCTCTGTGCTCGCTAACGAGGCGCGTATGGCGCGTTCGGACGAAAAGATTCGCAAGGTGAAGGTCACTGAACTTTTTATGGAAACTGAAACCTGTCGCGCGGGTCTGTTGGCTGCTTCAACGTTCAAGGTTCGCGTACATCGTCTCAAGCAAAACCGTGACGTGCAACGTGAGGCGTTGGCGCTTGTGACCGAGGAGTGTGGTTCCTCGTCGCAACTTTCTGATGAGACCGCCTACGATGAAAACAAAGTTGTACGCACGCGTGCAGCAGAGCGTCGACAAAATCCTCAGCTCTTGTTCGAGCAGGTGGTGCGAGAAGTTAGCCGTAGCGTCATCACCGCTGCGGAGGGCGTCGGAGCTATGCGCGAGGTTGGTGTTCGAGTCACCCAGAACTTTGTCAAGAGCGCCATGCGCGCTCTGTCATTTGGTGATGCAATTCCACGTCTGTCAGAGTGTGAAGACGGCCGCGGTAGGCCGAGCGCGCTCAGCGACGCATACTCGGACCAGCTCGCAAAAATTGTGAAGCACTACATTCGAGACGGGATATCACTGAGTCGAGAGACGATTTTGTCGATGGCCAAAAACTTCTATCGCGACGAGCATAACACAGATCCTTCTGATAACACATTCGGGTCCACGTGGTTCCATCGATTTCTCAAGAGCGCCGGCATTGCCACTTCTCTGTACAATCCCCAGGATGCCTTGAGACTCAACGCCGCAACGGAGTACAACGTCAGGAATTTCTTCGAGCGCGTGGCACGAACAGCAACCAGTAACGGCTTCGCCACATGGAATCCCGACTTCGACGCGAACGATAAGAGGAGCGAGATGATCATTTGGGACGAAGAAAAGAAGAGCCGCGTGTTCACGTTCGACGAGGCGAAGGTGATGCTCGCCTATGAGAAAGGCGTGCGCGGAGTAAGAATGTTGGTCATCAAGGGCGAAGACAACCTCAGATCGGCTGTCACAGCGAACGATGCATTCGCGGCATCCGTAATGGGTTGTAGAAACCTCGCCGGCGCATCCTTGGCGCCTTACTTTGTGTGCACGAAGGAGCCGAATGTTGAAGATGGTTTTGAAATCCCCGGAACCATCACCGATACGACGACGGGTGCATGCCAACAAGCCCAATGGATACGAAGAACGAAGAAGGGTTCGTTCGACGGATTCGCATTCGCGACTTGGGTCAAGGATCATCTCGCGCCGTGTATCCCCGATTTATCGCCGGAGAATCCGGCCATGGTGATATGCGACGGATGTTACGCTCACACAGTCGACGAGGTGCTTGAGATTTGTGCAAAAATGGGGATTCTCATGGTCATTCTGCCGCCCCACTGCACGCATATATTGCAAGGCGAAGACTTGTACCACTTTGGTGTGTTTAAAGGTGCGTTTCGCGTCGAGCGTGCTGAGATCGAAGCCATGAAACAGCTGTCTTCCAGCTGGTTCATCAAGCGCTTCAACAATTCTGGTGTTGCAGTTTCTTTCGGACAGCGAGAGTTTTGGTACGCGGTTAAGGAGGCATGGAAAGGCGCTTGGACGAAGCAGGCAGTCGAGAAAGGATTTAAAATGCAAGGATTGGTCCCTTTTAATCGAGCTCCACTCTGGAAAAACTTCCCGAACCATGAACGCAAGGAGCCGCAGCGCTCGCCACCGGACAAGAAGTCTCAAGTTGAAGCTGCCGAGCGGTGCGTTGAGCGCATATCCATACCAGGAGCGCCCGGACTGCGAGTGATCGCACGATCTAGCGACTTGACATTCGATATGACGTTTGACGGTAGTCCAGAGTCGTTCGCACGAGCGCCCCTGAACATGATGAAGCTGGACGAAGTGTACAAGAGCCTTGTTGAAAATCCGAGTAACCATGGTATGAACGAAGACCACTTGAACGTTGTGAAGCAGCTCATTCTCGAAAAGCAAGAAAACATCGTGAAGAACAACGTGACGACGACCCGCAAACAGAGAAATACATGCAGACACGATCAGTACGATGAAGCGACTGCTGCAGCCATGGCTCGCTTGCTCGAGGCAAGAGAGAAGAGAAAACGAAGAAGAGAACGCACGACACAGCTCAAGACGAATGCGACGCTCGGTTCAAGGACAACACGGATGATATTCAATTTCTCGCGGCACTGCGTAAACGCCTGGAAGACACCGGTTCGCTCGAGAAAGCGCTTACACGAACTGAACTCATGAAGGTGATGCGCGCGAAGCGAATTCCACTGCCACAAGCACCGACCGTTGATATCTTGAGAGATAAGTTGAAAGAGGTCGACGAGCGACTCTATGCAGCGAATATGGAATGTGGAAGCGTTGCGAACGCGCGACGGCCCAAAAGAGCACGTCAAGCGTCGTCAGTCGACGATGCAAACGTACGGTGCGAGATGACGTGCCATTCAAATGGCATTCAAGTACAACTTATAACGGACGAAAAGAATGCGAAACGCGCTCGAAAACAAGGTCAGGTTCAGTTTATCGATGAAAAATAGAATTTTTAAGTTTGCTGCGAAATTCCAGCGCGCTTCGCATCCGGGCGACGTCGGTACGTTCGCGCAAACTTTGTAATTCTAGACACTGAGCACCTTGAAAATCACCCCATCACCATTTTCATTATTTTTGCAAAAAATTACATGCAGGATGCGTGAATTTGTCGCGCGTGGCGTGGACGCGATACTGAACGAAACGCAACGAGCCGGGCGGCGTTCGAAAGGTCTTGAAGTGCAAAAAATATATCCGCGGCTCGCAGCTAACGGCGCGCGCGTCGCGACGCGAGAGGCGCGCGAAGGTCAAAAGTTACATATTTTACCGTTTTTTTCGAAATCACGTGTACTGTAGCATTATGTTGAGAAAAAAAAGAAAGACGGCCTACCCTAAGCTTGCGCTATATCCGCACTCAGCGTCGGTCGTCGGGGCGCCAAAGTGAATCCGACTAAGAGTAGCAAGTTTGAGACACCTCGCCAACATGCTCTGCAACTTTCTTCCCTCTACGACCGGCGCGGCACCATCGAGACGCGTGCGACTGGAGAGGTCTGGTGAGTGCTAGAAGTGCGCTTTGACGAGTCAGTGCTGTTTCAACCTGCTAAATCGGCGGGGCACTGTTTAATTCTTTGCACATAACGTGGTTCTCCATTTACTGAATTCTCCATTTACTGAAGTTTGTAACTCGCAGGACTAAACCGAGGGAGCTTTAAGTCTTGGAGGAGTGAAGCACGTGGTGTGCTGACAGCATCACATTCTCCTGCTAGTGCCACTCCAGGAACTTCGTACAACGAGCACAAGCCGAAGACACCTCCTCCTGACCTACCGTCTCTTTTACTCGACAGTCGCATAGTGTACATCGGTATGCCGGTAAGTTAGTATGAAATTGTCAACTCTATCTGAACACCACGTAGCTTGTACCGGCAGTGACAGAGCTGATTGTTTCCGAGCTTCTGTATTTACAATACACGGACTCATCAAAACCATGCTATATCTATATTAATTCATCGGGCTGCACACGAGCAGACGGCGAAGTGGTGGGTTTCGATACTGAGGCAACTGCGATTTATGACACCATGAAATATATTGGGAACGAGGTAAGTGCTATCCACACTGCACTATCGGGGTCATTCAAACTATCAAATAGATCTACACGGTTGGAACTGGGGTTGCAATAGGCCAGGCATGTATGCTACTTTCCGCAGGAGATCGTGGTAAGCGCTTTATGACTCCCCATGCGACTGCTATGCTTCACCAGCCAAAAATCCCAAGTACGGGTGAGCGGCAAGCAACAGAGCTCCAAATAAAGTGGAAAGAAGTCAAGGCACAGAAGCAAGCAATGGTAGATATACTTACCATGACGACTGGTAACCCCGCCGAAAAGATTGAAAAGGTGCGTGTACCTAGCTGTGGTAATTCTGAGTAGAGCTGACTACGTGCTTAGGACATTCAAAGGCCATTATACATGACAGCGAAGGACGCCATTGCTTATGGAATTGCGGACAAAGTCATCGATAAGCCAAGTGAAACCATCGATAGCGTTCTCAGCACAAGTGAATGGGACTCTGCGGCTGGACTTGTGCAGAGATCCATAGCTTAAATCAAGAATAAAGTTGTCTCAGTCACGTGTTGAGAAGAGCGTGGAGTGTACTCGAGATATATAAAGTGTACTTTCGTGCAATTATCTTTTGCGCTGAGAACGCTTACCGTTGTAATGAACATCAATGCATTCTGCCGTTCTGTCTCATTTTATCTAGGAACACAGTTTGCACCTCAATGCTGTCTTGCGTCACTAAGAACTGATAAAACCCTCTCGGAGAACAGTGCTAGCTAACTTTCGACAGGAAAGACAGTCGTGTCGATGACCTAACCAGCGTGAAGAGATCAGTTATTCGTGAACAAATATGAAGCAGTGGTGCCAATCCTGTAAGACATCGGTTCGTTCTGCTAATCGTCACGCGAGTAAATGCCCCGTGCTTCTCCGCCGATACGAGCTAGAGTCCAAGCCGTATTTTTGTCGCGACGTCAATTCGTATGCAGCCGAGATTTCGAAAGAACAAACGCATGTGCGCGTAAAAGTTGTTGATGTTCAGGATGCTTTACAAATCATGGAGGGAGTCTCTCACGATTCACGGTTGTTACGTTTAGAACAGTTGGCAACCTGTGTCAGTTTTCAGACTCTGGTTACAGACAACGTTAAGCTCTCAGAATATCAAAGACAATCAAGGTCCGAGAACTTACCAAACAAGTCTCGTCATGAATTGCAGTATGCGTCGATAGTTACCGCAATGGATTGTTACGGGCTGATTGGTGACGGTAAGAGTGGTAGTGGTAGTAGCCCCGTCTACGTCGAATTTGGCGCTGGTCGTGGCTATCTCTCTCATTTTATCGCGGAAATGTGTCCTACTACCGATTTAGTTCTCATTGATAATACATCCTATCGATTTAAAGCGGAGCGCTCATTGAAGGGGCGTTTGAACTGCTCTGTGAACCGACTCACAATAGACATTAAAGACGTCGTGTTGTACAAAGTACCTGAGTTGCAGACTAGACACGTTATAGGGTTTGGGAAACATTTGTGCGGGTCAGCGACCGACATGGCGCTGCGTGCATGTTTTGAACCCTGCGGCATTCAGCGTAGTTTGAAAGTGTGCGGGTTCGCAGTTGCAACATGCTGTCATCATCGCTGCACTTGGGAGACATACGTTAACCAACCATTTTTATCAGACTTAGGATTCGGTCGAAATGAATTCCCCCATCTTACTAGGGTTTCTAGCTGGGCAACACTTGACAAAAGCAAGTGCGGTAATGAAGTCCGCGGGACCCGTTACAAACAAGAAAAAATAGCCCTGGGTCGGTTGGCAAAGCGGATTTTAGACTCTGGAAGGTTGCAGTGGTGTATAAGTAAGGGGTTTAAAGCAAAGATGGTTACATATATCGGTGAGCATATATCACCTGAAAACGTTCTTTTACTAGTCAAAGGTTAATTAACCCTAATGCATAGTCCAAACATGTGTTTCAGTACTTCTGACTTACTTATCGCTGCTGAATTCAGCGTCGATGACGTCATCGGATGAGCCTGTAGAGTTAGACGAGTTTTGCGCGGATTCACCTCCTTGATACATCGCCTGCCCAAGGGCCATGACTTCTTGCTGCAGCGATTCTTGAGCTGCTTTCATTTTTTCGACATCATCAGCAGCAAGGGCAGCCTTGAGTTCTTCAACTTTTTCCTTCACCTTGTCTGCAACGTCGGCTGGAACTTTGTCACCAAGTTCCTGAAGTTGCTTCTCCGTTTGATAAACCATAGAGTCGGCGCTATTCTTGACCTCAACTGCCTCGCGTCGTTTAGTATCTTCTGCCGCGAAAGACTCAGCCTCAGCGACCATTCTGTCAACTTCATCCGAAGAAAGAGTGGATGCTCCTGTGATTTTGATATCTTGCTTCTTACCAGTGCCCTTATCGCATGCTTCAACTGAAAGGATACCATTCGCATCGATATCGAACTTGACCTCAATCTGGGGAACGCCGCGAGGAGCTGACGGGATACCATCAAGACGGAACGTACCCAGACTCTTGTTGTCTTTCACGAACTCTCTCTCACCTTGTAGCACGTTGATTTCTACGCTTGTCTGGCCGTCTGCTGCGGTGGAAAAAACCTCTGACTTCGAGGTTGGTAGGGTAGTATTGCGTGGAATGAGCTTTGTCATGACACCGCCCAGTGTTTCGAGACCAAGTGAGAGTGGCGTCACATCGAGGAGAACAATGTCGGATACTTCACCTGCAAGTACGCCAGCTTGAACAGCAGCGCCTAGCGCGACAACCTCATCTGGATTGACGCTCATGTTCGGCTCCTTATTCGTGAGGCTTCTCACCAACTCGCGTACTGCAGGTATCCTGGTGGAGCCTCCAACTAAAATTACCTCGTCAACCTCAGACAGGCTTAGCTTTGCATCTTTCAGTGACTGTTCTACCGGCAAACGGCAGCGAGATATCAGATCCTCGCAAAGCTGCTCAAATTTGGTGCGACTGAGTGTCGTGTCGATATGCTTTGGTCCATCAGACGTGGCCGTGATGAAAGGAAGAGAAATATTTGCTGATGTTGTGGAAGAAAGATCCATTTTTGCTTTTTCGGATGCCTCTGTCAAACGTTGAAGCGCTTGTTTGTCTGTGAGTAGATCAATCCCTTCCGCTGACTTGAAATCATCAGCAAGCCAGTCAACGATTCGTTTGTCGAAATCGTCGCCTCCGAGATGAGTGTCACCTGACGTCGAAAGTACTTCAAACACTCCATCACCTACTTCCAGAACTGAAACGTCGAAGGTGCCACCACCAAGGTCAAAAATTAGAATGGTTTCGTTTGATTTTCGATCAAATCCGTACGCTAAAGATGCAGCAGTAGGCTCGTTGATAATTCTCAAAACCTCAACTCCAGCAATTTGACCAGCATCTTTGGTTGCTTGACGCTGGCTATCATTAAAATATGCTGGGACGGTGATCACTGCCTTCGTCACACTGTCACCGAGAAAGGTTGTTGCGTCATCACATAGCTTGCGCAAGACTTGTGCGGATATCTCTTCTGCGGCAAACTGTTTACCAAGTGCAGGACAATCGATCTTCACGGATCCCGCCGTATTAATAACGGAGTAAGAAATTTCCTTGGCCTCGTTATCCACTTCAGTGAACTTCCTCCCAATGAAGCGTTTGACGGAAGAGAACGTGTTAGATGGATTCACGACACCTTGACGCTTCGCAATTTGTCCAACAAGGCGCTCACCATTTTTCGTGTAGGCAACAACTGAAGGAGTTGTTCGCCCACCTTCGGAATTGGTCACGATTGTGGGATTACCACCCTCCATGGCTGCCACCTGCCGGCGAAAAGAGAATAGATTCGTGTATCAGTCGGGGCGCCGCGCTCAACGAAGGATTGGATCCTCTAGCACATGAAACGTCGGGGACGAATAATTACACTTACTGCTGAATTTGTAGTGCCAAGATCGATTCCGACGACCTTTTCAGCGCGCACACACAAACGCGCCGCTCGCTGCTTATTCGCGAAGGGCTGTTTGGAGACGAGGCGTTTCCCGCCCACGAAGGCCCTAGAGTGAAGCGATGGCGCGCGGCTCTTACGTTTCTCATATGCACGTGGAATACTTTTAGAAACAAGTGTTGACATCATGGCGTAACGCTGAGGCTGGGTACAAACTGACGGGCGCCACTCGGCATCTTCTCGAAACTTCTCTTTTGCCCTTGGCGGCTGCACCCTTGGTACGGGGGTGGCTAAATCTCATGACGAGGTAACTTTTTATCGTTCACGTGTACCGTATTCAACATATATTATAGCATCATCCCGCCCCATCTTGGGTGGGTGATTCTCGAATTCAGCGAGTTGGCGTTCTCGTGTTAAACTATTGAGTTTATTACTTTTTGGTGTCAATGTTTTCGGCGTCATGAGCCATACATTGTATACAAAAACGATATGTATTTACCACATCGGCAATTACTAATCGTATCGACAATCACACGTACTGAACTGATATTAAAGTCATGTTCTTCCACGCCCCATGTATCACCTTCAGCTTGAGGTGATGAGTCAAACTCACTGTTAGGTTTGCTCGACCTAAGGTCGGCGCCACAGGGTAGGTATCGCGACTCGACGAACTCCTCCTGCGCTTCCGATGTTGACTCAAAATTGTCCGTCAGCGTGCTCGAGTGCTCTTTCACCAGTTTGCGAACGGAAACGGGGACTTGCACAAACTAGGGTGCTCACCGCGAAGCGCCCAAGTCGCGGTAATGTGGTTCGCCAGAAAACGCCTACTCGAAATAGTGCAAATGAAGAAAACGGAGACAGAAAATCATCAAATTCCCCCATATCATTGAAGATGCTTCGCCGTTGTGCGCTAGCTTACGTAGGGGCAGGTGCCGTCGCGTCCGGAACAAGATCTCTGGGTCTGGAGCTTGGTTTGGGTGATAGCGGCAGTGGCGGCGGTGGCTTCGATGCAGGGGGTTACTTTTCGGGAGGAGACGGTCATCATAACTTTTTCTGGCGCACTTTACCGGCTTATGCGCGCGATGATGACGCTCAAAGTCATGAAGCCAACCAAGAAAGCACGAAAGACCTCGAGGGAGGTGGTGGTAGGAGAAGTTCCTCCAAGAGACACGATGACAGTGCTATGTATGACGCTGTGGATGACGACGGCGACGACGACGATGACGGCGACGATTATTGCGATGACATCGATCATGACGGCGACATATACGAGGAAGATGACGCTGAAGACGTTGGTGCTGCAGGGCAAGGAGGAAAAACTTCTGGCAAAATGAAGAAATCAAGAAGTAAAGATAGCTTTACTTGTGAGTCGGTCCTGGCCACCAACCTCCCAACTGGACCCGGTATTCCCACAAAGGTAAGATGATATACATTCTATGTACAATTTCTGACGTCTTCTTTGCTACCCAGTCGGAATTATTCCAGGGACTGAACGCTCGTCGTGGTGCTGAACTGTCCAAGAAAGATTTATCAGACGACCTGGACCAACTTCTGAATACAGGTCTGTTTGCGAATGTTGATGCGAATGTTACACCGAAGAAGGATGGATATGCGGTCGAGTTCGTATTCCGAGAAAAAATATGGCCAAGAGTGCAAACATTTCGCGTAGCAGGTGCAACCGCATTGCCAAAGCACGTTGAGTTGCAAGTTCTTGAAGCAGCGCAGAAAAGTCAAAATTGTACCGTTCGAGTACTTGCAACGGCTAAGAATATCATTGAAAGTTACTACACAAGCAAAGGGCTAACATTCGGCACAATCTCGCACTTTGATGGCATGGAGAATGGTGAGGTTATAGCACACACAGTGGAAGGTGAAATTTCACGAGTGCAAACTGTCTACCTGGATGAAAATATGCAAGTTACTAATGGCAATCGAGGTTTCACACATCCACGTGTGATACAACGAGAACACAGCTTCAAAGTCGGAAAGCTTTACAATGTGGAAGACGCTAAGACTGCATTGCGTGATATTTTTCTACTTCAGCTTTTTGACAATGTACAAGTTGTTCCAAGACCCGATGAGAAGGATCCCACGAAGGTCCAAGTCGATATCATGTTAAGGGAGAGGCCAGTCAGAACAGCTGAGACAGAGTTAGAGTGGAGCATTGCACCGGGTGAGCAGGGGCGTCCCGACCTGGTGTCAGCACGTCCAGGTGGTTCTGTGTTCGTAGAGCAGAGAAATCTTGATGGCTGGGGCCGGCAATTGTTTGGGTCAGTGTCCACAGCAAACTTCTTCCAACCTCAGGATGACCTCGGATTCAAGCTGGAATACATTCATCCCTATTGTTTTGGAGACGGTGATGAACTTAAATCATCATTTAAGACAGCTGTTTTCAACACGCGTAAACTTTCTCCAACTTTCACCGGCGGCCCACTCATGGACGAAGTACCTGGAGTTTGGATTGACCGAGCTGGTCTCAAGGCTACGCTTAGTCAGCACTTCACGCGGCAATCTCATTCAAGCACAAGCTTAGTTTTAGAGGAGATTACATCACGGGATGATTCTGGTGCGATATGTGCCCATGGTGCCAAGCAGTTGTCGAATGGTTCTCTTGCTGCAGATGGACCACGAACTACTCATTCTGAGTCTGGAACTGACAGAGTCCTCCTTCTGCAGAACAATAGCACTCGCGATACGACGAAATTTGTGAACGGTACCCAGGTTGGAGCTCGAGATATTTTTCAGTTCGATCAGTCAGTCGGTTTGAGCGCCGGGTTGTCTATTTACAATCGGTTGACAGCTGAGGTCACGAGATTTATTCAGCTTCTCTCTGAAAATAAACAAACGATGCTCCCGCCACCTATTCTAGTTATGCACTCGAAACTTGGTCACATTATTGGCAACTGTAGCGCATATGACGCGTACACACTTGGTGGTCCACATTCCTGTCGTGGTTACAATGTTGGAGAGTTAGGTGTGTCGCGCTCTGTTCTCGAGTCGGCAATCGAACTCCGCGTGCCAGTACCGTATCTGAACACTCACGCATTTCTATTTTGGGAAAATTGCTCAGATTTGAATTCAAGTGCTAAAGTTATGGGCAATCCAACTGAGTACTACCGGCGAGCTGGGAGAGGTACGAGCTTCGGTTGTGGTCTGAAACTGGGACCAGTTCGCGCTGAGTGGTGTGCTGATGGTAATCAAGGCAGCGGCTCCACCTATATCCGCTTTGGCGAACGTTTCTAAGTGTTGATATAATGATCTCGAGTAGAAGTTGTAATTATTGATAATTACTGACATCGAAGTGTTGTACACAAGTATTCACTCAGCCATGTGGCTTCAGACCCCGACCTGTTCAACACGCGCGTGCTTCACAGATCTTTTGTCGTCTGTAGTGACACGGGAGATAAGAACTGAATGAAATCCATGAAAAGCCACACGTTGAGACCTTTGCATTCGGGACGTTCGACAAACGGAGAATGGACGGGTTGTGCGCTTTTTCGAGGACTTCGGCCCACGAAAATTCTGCGAGCTCGTTCGGCAGCCATGTGTCAACTTACGAGTGCCCCGTTCGAACCATCGGCAATCAAAAGTATCGCACAGCGGTTGCGCAACCGTGAGATTAGTGCCCTCGACTTATCCGCCACGTATTTGCAACAAATTGAGCAGACAAACAAAGCACTCAACAGCTTCGTGTGTTTAAATGCAGAGGCGGTTCTCGAACAAGCACAACGGATCGACGAAGAACTTGATCAAGGCATCGACAGGGGCGTACTTGCTGGTATACCAATAGCTGTAAAAGATAATATTTGCACAGAGGACTTCCCAACCACTGCTGGGTCTAGGACTCTATTAGGTTATCAATCACCATATGATGCAACAATCGTCCGTTCGTTGCGACGTGCTGGCGCGATAATAATTGGCAAGACGAATATGGACGAATTTGGTATGGGCAGCACATCTGAAAGTTCTCATCATGGCATAACGCGTAACCCGTGGGACCAGTCACGAGTTCCTGGTGGCTCTTCTGGTGGCTCGGCTGTGGCGGTAGCCTCACAGCAATGTGTTGCCTCAATTGGTTCTGATACAGGAGGATCGGTTAGGCAGCCGGCTTCTCATTGTGGTGTGGTAGGATTAAAACCAACTTATGGTTATCTTTCAAGACATGGTCTGCTTTCATATGCTTCATCTTTTGACTGCATCGGCACCTTGACTTCAAGCGTTGCTGACTGCAAAATTTTATTGCAGTCACTTACACAGGCTACGGAAAGAAACGACACGACGCACCTGGGTCCGCCACTGCGGTGTGACAATGAGTCACAATGTGAGTCTGTCAATAGAACTCTTCATGGATTTCGTATCGGAGTCATAAGCCAGTCTCTTGAGTGTGGAGTAGATGGTGACGTGCTTCATAGTTTTGCAGAATCAGTTGAGCTCATGCGTGCTCTCGGCGCTGAAGTTGACATCATTTCTTGTGACACTTTTACAACAGGTCTGCCTGCATATTATGTTTTGGCTGTGTCTGAGGCAAGTAGCAACTTGGCACGCTACGATGGTGTTCAGGAAGGAACTTCTGCTGGAGCCATGTCTAGCTCACTGTCGGCGTTCCGTGCTCATTTCATGGGCAGCGAAGTAAAACGAAGAATATTGATGGGTACGTATACACTATCAGCGGGATATGCCGATGCCTACTACGAACGTGCATGCGAGGTTCGTGAGCTAGTATCTGCAGAATTGAACTCAAAACTGTTGCTCTACGACGCTTTGCTCACGCCTGTGTCAACATCAATAGCTCCGAAGTTGAGTACATCGCTTGATAATCCGCTAGATATGTATACTGGGGATGCAATGACTGTAAATGTCAACCTCAGTGGTCTACCTGCACTAGTTGTGCGAGGTAATAACGTTAGCAATAGTGGTGTGAGTTTACCAGTAGGAGTACAACTCATTGGTAGAGCATTTGACGAAACCAAGTTGCTAACGATAGGCTCCATTTATGAACGGGCATCATATGGAAAATTTGAATTGCAGCAGTTCGCAGCGAAAGTTTAACTTCTTTGCGACAAGTTTTTGCTGCACACTCAAAGCTAGGTCAATTTTATACGCTATGTGTAAGTTTAGAAAATTGTGTCATAAATCTTCATCTCACTTTACAAATAACTCCTCTAGAGTTTTCCTGACATCATCCTCTGCAAAGTCTTCCCTAAGACAGAGGATATCTTTCACATCACTGGATGCCAAGTCCAACATTAATCCAGTAGACTCCTCCAAATAGTCGGACAGTTCCGTCAACTTTTCCAAGCTTAAAAGACGGCATGCGCTAACGAGGCGCGAGAACTCTGCTCGGGCAAACGGCTGACTTAGGGTTGACAAACCCGAAACAAATGTTCGAATCTGTCGCTCAAAAACAAGCGCTCCAAGTTGGTTGAATCGTAAGTAATTGAACATAATCATTTCTAGATGCAGTGCCAAACGCTTGACAAGCAACTGAAGCAATTTAGGCAGCAAAATATCTGAAGAGCCAGCATGTCTATCTTGTATACTTTTATGAAACAATTGACACATGTATAATGCTGGCTCTACCCAACTTTCAGTGGTATCTGTTACTTCAAACTGCTCAGTGGATAAACAGTATTGAGCCAAAGAAACTCCCTTCAAAACATGATTCATCACACCAAGCCAATCTTGAACCACCATTCCCAATACCTCGGCGGATATCTTGACAAACGAGTCAGTAATCGATTGTAGATCGTGCACACTTTGTTGTAGCATTGCTTCACCATCAACGTTCATAAAGAGACTGTTGTGGTTGTGTGTTTGAGATTGCACTTCCATGACAAGTGAATTGCAAAGTGAGGCCATCGTTTCAGTTATCTGTGTAGTTTTGATGCGCAAAAACACATTTGTTTCATCTATCAAGCTGTCCATGGCATTGACGTTCATCAGGATTTCCTCTCCCAACTCTTGTAGTCTCACCGCAGAGGTAACACCTGAGGCCACCTTGGTGTTTCGTTCGACATGGGTTGCTATCTTACGCAAAATTAATGAAACTTCTTTCATCACGGAACCAATTGCATATGGTGACATCAACGTACATGATCTTTGTACACTTCGACGTAACACAAAGCAAACATCATGAAAGTCACGCATTTTCAGTTCATGAAGATGCGAACTAGAATCTACTGCTTGCGCGCAGTAGGCACGCATGAGTCGAGTTTCTGTTGCTGCATACGTGACTAGCAATCTCTCATATCCATCTCGGTATATGATTTGGTCAGCGTCAGCTTCATACTGCAAATGACGAGTTACTTCAATCCAGAAAACATAACTTGCCCGAGCCGCAAATACAATTGCTTCTATGTATCCCTCATCCATTTCATCGACTTCATGTTTACTCGACAGGGTTTCCAATATTGTGCTCGTAAATTTCCCTACCGAATTGAGTGCCCGCTGAACAAAGTTCTGCATGGAACTATCATCATAACATGTCTCCATGCGTTGGTAGCAAGACTTGAGCATGGGAAGCGCTAGACTGAATAGTTTGTGCAGCTGCTTCGAGCTGTCGTGTATCTCTACAAAATTTAACATTTCGTCAGATAAGTATGAGTGAACATAATCAGACATAAATTCGGTGCCCTCTTGTGAGGCTCCAAGCACAGGAAGGGTATTCACTACGTCACAGAGTAAAAGTAAGTTACGAGTGTTCTGAAGCTCCTCGAGTGCAATTCTCACATGGTTGAGTATACGCAATCTGAGTCTTAAGCATTTCGATGAAATGGATTCGATAGCGCGCTCTTGTGCTCTTCTCTGTAAGACTTCGCAGCACCTCAAGGCCTCAACAGCGACGCGTTCATACTGTGCATTTGTCAAGGCAACTCGTAAAGCTTCTTCGTGCTGTCTGAAGTCTGAAAGCAAACGCAGTACGAACAAAGCGTTCGATAGATTGCTAATAGTATCACCAAGAGCCACGACTCTTGTACCGTTTGCATCTTGAAGTGTTTGGAGTGTTGACGTTGCGTCCCTGCCAGTCGTCACACGCGCAAGCTGCAACCACTTTGCATCCCGCGTTTCGTGCACGCAAATCATTTGTAGTGAAACATCATCTATCGAGCAGCGTGCAGCACTCGTCAATTCATTCATCCGTTCCGGACTACACTCACGACAAAAGAACTCTCTAGTTTGTTTTGTTAACCGATCACGGGTACGCGAGTGCGAGCGTGGCTAAATCAGGCTGAATAGATATTCTACTGTGTACTGGTACCAGTACTGGTACTGGTACTGGTACTGTCTATAATATAGTATGAATATAATACAATAATCAAGGTATGATGAGATCTAAGAGTGAGCCTATCCAGGACGAGCTAGGAACTGGTTTTTGTAACACATAAGAAAACGACGCATATATCTAATCCCGGTAGCGACCATCTACGTGCAAGGCGAAATTAGGAAAACTGGGGCCCCGCCCTCAAGTACTAGTTAATAAATTTCCGTAAAGCTGAGTTGCCAGTGTCTCCCATCATCGTCTCCTCCACCCACAACAACCGTCTCGGACACTGTTTGCAACCAACCGGACGCGAGCGCGCCGGTGCGGAGAAATGTCGAGTCTGGATTGTGCGGCATACGCATCTGCAAAGGAAGAACGTGATCTCATCGATGCAGAATTGTTTTTCCATCGCGACTCATCTGCGAGGAGACCGCTGCCCCGTTTTCCGGAGCCTTGTACGAACAAGGTTCACTGGGAGCACTTGCTGGAGGAGATGTCTTGGCTGTCTAAGGATTTCGTGCGCGAGCGAAAATGGAGGTAAGTAACACCGGTATTAGTCGATATCAACTCTCACAGTTCGACTAGACAAATGTCTGGTCGGAAATGCGCAGCTAGCGCTAACCGTCGTTATCAAGCAAAGCAGTGCGCAAGGGAAAGGCGAGAGACGTTCAGTCAACTGCTATGCATCAAGTTGTCCTCACAAATCGCTCGTGAAGTTTGCAGTTTCTGGCGAAAAATAAACAAGGTACGTGTATTTCCGACATTTAATAAGTTTGCATGCTCAACCCACAAAAGCTTGTTTCACACAGGAAGATAACTGACAGCGAACAACAACAAAAAGCAGAGATGGAGAGACAGCTCGGTAAGTTTGTTTATGCAAGCTGAAGTCGAATAACTTTCATGGCCAAATCTAGCAATCTTATTATCAAAAACGGAAAAATTCTCTAGTGAGATGGCCAGAAATCTGTCCTTAAAGCCGACAGTCTGTACTGGTTCGTTTAGCTCAAGTGAGCAAACATACGTCCTGCGCCGAAAGCAGAGCAAACGCAAATCAGATAGGGGAAAAGCTCATAGCAACTATTTCGAGGAGCCTTTCCACCTCTCAACTTCGCACAATGCATCGACACAGGTCGCAGAGCAAGTCGATTACAAACCTGCTCATGATGAGGAATGGGATGACCTAGAGTCTTTTGATGAACAAGTGCGCCTTGAAAAAGAATCTAACATGGATGCCCAATGCGAGCTCCAGAGTTTGCAAGAAGAAGCGGACTTACCTGTAGAGGAACTTCTGAAGCGATACAAGCAAAATGCCGCGATTATCGAAGACTCAAGTGGTCATCCGTCACTTTCAGAGTGGTCACCAGAAAGAAATAAAGCAAAGATTGAAGTAGACCCTCCATTTCTCCTGAAATTTGAACTGCGAGATTACCAAAAGTTTGGTTTGAAATGGCTGGCAAGCTGTTATAATATGGGTGTCAATGCCATGCTCGCAGACGAAATGGGTCTTGGGAAAACTATACAAACGATAGGTTTGTTGGCCCATCTTGCTTGTGAGCATGGTGTGTGGGGGCCTCATCTCATTATCGTGCCCACATCCGTCATGGTGAACTGGGAAGTTGAATTCAAGAAATGGTGTCCTGCCTTGAAGATATTGACTTACTTTGGAACCCAGAAAGAGCGTAAATTGAAGCGTGCAGGATGGAGCAAACCAAACACTTTCAATATCTGCATTACAACGTATAGAATTGCAGTACAAGATCAAGCCATCTTTCGTAGAAAACGATGGAACTATCTGATTCTTGATGAAGCTCACATGATAAAGAACTGGCGTTCCCAACGTTGGCAAACACTACTTACTTTTGAGAGCTGTCATAGACTGCTCATCACAGGTACACCGTTACAAAACGATGTCATGGAACTGTGGGCACTCATGCACTTTCTGATGCCAGACTTGTTCCAGTCACACGCTGAGTTCAAAAACTGGTTTTCAAATCCACTAGTCGGTATGGCAGAGGGTAAATTAGACATTGATGATAGATTGACTGCAAGATTACACGCTGTCTTACGTCCCTTCATATTGCGCAGGCTAAAAGCTGACGTTGAGAGATCTCTACCGTCAAAAGTAGAGCACATAGTCAAATGTCGCCTTTCACGTAGGCAAAAACGTCTTTATGATGAATACATGTCCTCCAATGATACTGTACAAACACTGAACTCATCGAACATTATGGGTGTGATGAACTGCTTGATGCAGCTACGAAAAGTGTGCAATCATCCTGATATTTTTGCTGGTAGAAATATCATTTCGGCTTATGATATGCCGAATGTACTGGAGTTTATTTATCCCACTATCGTCTCCAGAATGCTTCTCTCCGAAGCACAGCTTACACCACTGCATTCTTCTGAAGCCAATAAACACTGTGTTCGTGATATTATTGTGCATCAGCGGCGATCGCTTCGCGAAACGTTCGTGGATATCGATACTTATCTCATGATGCGACTCAAAAGTAACCGGTCTATGTCAGTTTTACATCGGCAACAACTAAAACTTGAAGGAAACCATCTTGAGTTAGCACCAACGCTTACTTTGTATGACGTACACGCGTTGCGAAGTAAAGATACGTACATTCAATCTCAAATGATCTTGGATCACCATATTCGCGCGAGAGAACTCATAAAGTTTTTGTTTCGTATTCCAACAGTGAGGGCACGGACACCGATAGTACATCATGAACTTGCTTCCTCAGAACAGAGTGGTAAAGTTCTTCAGAAAAAACTGCAACCATTGCGTGAGCTCATGATAAGAGGGCATCTTGTTTTTCCTGATGCTCGTCTTGTTCAGTACGACTGTGGCAAATTGCAGGCGCTCGCGTCTCTATTACGATCCCTCAAATCTGCGGGACATAAAGTTGTCATCTTCACACAGATGACCAAGGTACTAGACATTCTAGAGCGCTTTCTCAACCTTTACAGCTACAGTTATGTCCGGTTGGATGGAACAACTAAACCAGATCAGAGGCAGATACTAATGCAGAGATTCAACGCCGACTCGAAACTGTTTGCTTTCATCCTTTCTACTCGTTCAGGTGGATTTGGTATCAACTTGACAGGAGCGGATACTGTCATTTTCTATGACTCGGACTGGAACCCGGCCGTTGATGCGCAAGCACAAGATCGCTGTCACCGAATTGGACAGACTAAGGAGGTCAACATTTACCGCCTTATATCTGAGGATACAATTGAAGAAAACATCTGGAAAAAAGCTCTTCAAAAACGTGAGTTGGATGAACTTGCAATTCAAAAGGGCCAGTTCAATCTATCTTCACTCAATCAGTACGGTAATCTCAGTATCAATTAAACGTGAAGCTTTTGTGATGGAATTCACACAGGAGAAAATTCTAGTGGAGCAGAACGACTCAAATTGGATCAGCAACAAGTTTCTCGAGACAAGGTAGGTATCCCGTTATGCAATTCACTTTTCTTAACGAACTTTCATAGACGAAGCAAGGCAGCGTCGATCTTGAGAAGATTTTTTCACTTCTGACTCCAGTAGAGAAATATGCGCTGGTAAGTGTTGGATTAGTTGCTAGATTTCTTCTCTAAAAGCAGTTTTCCGATAGCGCTTCGCTGAAAGTGAGAGCCAAGGCGTTGCGGGGTGACAGAGAAACGATGAAGGCGTGAATTTACTACACTTTGCTAAATATCCCTATTCTGTCCTCCACCTTCACGTAGCTTCTTCCGGCGGCGTTTTGCCTGAGCTCTACTAAGCTTTGCTGAGTTTGTGTTTGTTCCCCCAGCTTGACGTTGCGTGTCGTATCTGGGTGCGTCTAAGCTTTCGATACTGGCTTGTATACGTCTGTTAGTGGGTTGACCTACAGTCTGTACGGTCGGTCGATACTCTTGTTTTGACTGTTGAGAAACCTGTGCCTACAGTGTCAGCAAGTGAAAGTAAAGTTTGTTTCTGCAAGTCTTACTGCAGACCCGCTCGCCATCGCGCTCCCATTCGTTTCCCCGTGTACCTGCTTATCGTGCGTTACATACTTAGTTGTTAGTTCTTGTGTTGACCTCACCACTACGGTTGGGGGTTGTACAATAACACTTTGCTGAAAGGGCCTTTGTGGTGGGAACTGGATGAAACCTGATCCGACGACGCGTGATGGATCCTGTTGTGTATGAGTCGGCGAAATTCATGTACAGTATCGACTCACCTCAATTCTCATCGTTGCATCATCGACTTCGCTTTGTTTCAGCATCTCGTGGGCGTGGTTTCTCGCAAGGACGCCTCCCCCCGCAACGGACTCGGTTCTAGGCCAGAACTTCTGGCTGGAGCGGACTCGCTCTTCAGACGTTTCCGTTCACAGTACGCATGTCGTACTGTCGCATGGAAAACTTGATGATCTGTGACTCCTCGTCGTGCATCGTATTTTAGGGCCAGTAACAGATAGAAATTCCTTATCGGAATAGCGACTGATTTTCTAATTTTTGCTTTTCTTTTTTTTGACTAACAGCAGACCTTCATAACTCGGTCAGGTCATAACTCGGTACTTTATGCCCGAGTTGTGAAAATACTACCTCCATTCCGAAATTAAGGGGAAAGAGGCCCATTATACGAGACGTCGCAACATATCGTGGCATGCCGCACGGCGTTGGAAAGCTCTCGCAATTTCCCTTACGCTGGTGCAAGTTACCTTGTCTGAATTCGCATGAGATTGACGAAACAGGATGATTTCCATTTTGCTTCATTTCCAAAATGATAGGAAAACGCGAAAAAAGGGGCGTATGCGAATGATAAAAAGTTGCTTCGGTCTGAGATTTAGCCACGCCCGTCGCGGTGATAGTCGTAGTGACGGCCTACACCTTTGTCAAATTAGTTTCAATTACTTTCCGTATAGGGGATAGTACCTAATAGACGTCAATATGAACTTCGACACAATTCCTGGAATGTCGAAGTCAACTTGAATTCAAACGAGGCAGTTGCCCAACGAGGGCCACGAGAACTTGCCGACGAACTTTCTTGGCATGGATGAAATCGGCGAACGGACTGTTATGAAATATTGCGAATTTGAGGTGCAGGTATGAGTATTTTACTGGAACTAGCCTGGTTGTGTAAGTAACATTCGGTACAAGGGACAGTTGTACACGAGTGAGCTCAGCGGTGAGCTTGCTTGTGAGCGAGTAAAACGCACGGTAAGCAGTGCAAAAGTGCACGGGCCATTTTGTAATAACACGTGAAATAGGGAAAGGACATAAGCTTAGAGCTTGGACGATATATAGTCAGAGGTACATGGTTCAGATAAAACAAGACGGTTGATTTAACTTAGCTCTGAAGGGAGAAAACATAGTTTGCCGAAGCCTTTCCTGCTTCTTCAAGTTCGGACAAAGAAGCTTGAGTATCGAGTGGTGGGGCTTGTTATAAACAAGTTTACGTTTGATGAAAGACCTGAAATAGCCTGAGTTATCCATTAGATTGTGAGTTCCAAGCATGAAATTATGCAACATATGTGCTGAGAGCGAGCACCAGTGCATCCGTATGTTCTGGTTTCCCGACCGATACTCTGATGCAGCTGGCGAGCTGCGGAGGTCCCGAATAGTACCTCACCATAATTCCTTTACTCGCAAGATAGTCCTTCAATTTTTCAGCGTCTCCGTCGACCCTAAAAGAGTGTATGAGAAGATGTGTGCAAAAGGCAACCAGGTGACGTACTTGACAAGAAGGAAGTTGGAATGAGATGCATAAGGGTTAAGGAAATCAAATTCTTCGAGTTTGGAAAGAAGGCGCTGACGTTCTTGTATAAGCTTGTCCTTGACATCCTATCGTTCAACAATGAAACGTCTGCTTTGGAAAAAAATACAATAAAATCTCGTACCTGAAGATATTTTGGATTATCTAGCGCAGCACAAGCTGCTAGCTCGGCGACAATAGATACGTTATAAGGTTGCTTGACTCGCCAAAGATAATCCATGAGCCAGAGAGGTGCCGCACAATACCCTACTCGTAGACCTGCGGGCAAAAGTTGTGACAAAGTAGAGATGATTCGACTTCCGATGGTACCTGCAAGGGCTGCTCGTTTGCTAAATGTCCTGAGGACTATCAGATTTTCGCGCTTTAAAACATCTCGCATTCTACTTTCTTGTATCTCGCAGAACTCGATGTACGCCTCGTCAAGGACTACCAACACAGGGAGTTCAAGAAGTTCAGCGAGGTCTGCAGGCTTTATCACTGTGCCATCAGGGTTGTTCGGTGAAGTCAAAAATAAAACCTTTGCGCGATGTGCCAAAACAGCGGTTCTGATTGCAGCTACGTCAATATCAAAGCTTGGCCCGTCACTTCTTGGGATATCGACCACCTTTCCACCTTCACGTGGTCTACATCAGTAAATGCAGAATGCCTGATAAAAAGTACGCACCGTTCACCAGACAGTCGAAAGAGTACATGCCAAAAGTAGGTGGTGTATTCAGGACAACGTCGTCTGGCTCGAGTACCACACGCAAGATCAAATCAATTAGCTTAAAAGGACAAGAATTGAGCGTTGAAGGATGCATTGATGCGCCGGGCTCACCTCGTCTGCACCACACCCCACTAATATATTCTCTGCTGGTATTCCACATTCCGCGGCCTGTGAAACTAGATTAGTTGGGACCGAATATATAAAGGTAAAATAATTTACCAGTTTCGCGCGAAGAAATCTGGATTCCGGATCAGGATAAATTTGTGGGAACTCTACGTTAGCGAGAACTTTGAAAACCTCTTCGAAAATGTTTACTCGAGTTTCAGTCTTTGCCGGTTGATTTGAACGAACCTGGAGGCGGTCCATATGGATTTTCATTGGCGTCGAGTTTTATTATACTCTGAACTGGAATACCAAGCTGATCTATATGTTCATGGTAATTGTGTCGATACTTTGTGAAAGGAACTGTAACTCACCTGAGATGACTTCAAGTGGGAATATAGGCTTGTACGGGGCCAAATCTAAGATGTGCGGTCTTACGAAGTCTGATGCTTTGAAAGATCGCGCGCTGGTAGCTGTCAACGATCGAGACTGGGAAAGGGCGGTTGTTCTGTGCAACCCCTGTCCAGACGTACTAACTTTTCCGCAACTTTGGACAAACATACTGCGCGTCGATGACAACTGAACTTGATTTGAATACTAAAGCAAATGTAAGTGGTGTGGTGGGAACGTACGACGCCACGCAGAGCGTTAAACGGGTCGCCGTTCTCTTGCGCTGGAAAACGAAGCTTCCGAAAAAACCATCTCACTGATAGTCATATTCAGAGTACCAAAAGTATTCAATCGTAACATGGGTTGTTGTTAACGGAAAATTGAGATATATTTCACGTTAATAAGCCCAGCCTAACTTTTTCGTTCTACCAAAACAAAGTGGATTTTAACAAAACTACGGTTTTAGCTCTTTTGAGCAATATTCGTAAATAGGAAAGTAAAACGTAAGACGAAGTGATAGCGAATTTCAACAAAGGGTCGCTTCCATAAAATTCGGGCAAGGAAAAGCTGGCGTGGCTGCGTGATGGCGTGATAAGCCGCGGGTCTCCACTGTTGCAGGTTCACGTCGTAGCTGCATTTTTCTTGCAACACGTACCACGAAAATTTTCAGCTCTCTAGCTCGATGTCCGCCCACGACGGTTTCACTGGTGAAGCACTTTTCAGCCAAGGTAGATCTCAACTATGACATGTTTTGCTATGTCTGACTGACACAACAACGCACGTGCTTAGGATTTTGCTATACGTACGATGATGTCATCTTCCATCCTGGGTTCATCCACTTTGCAGCCGATCAGGTTCGTACTAGAGGTTAAAAGAAAGAAGTTGACTAAAATATGTACAGGTTGATCTCTCCACGAGGGTGAGTAAAAACATTTCAATCCGAACACCATTGGTAAGTTCGCCAATGGATACAGGTAAGGTGCATATCCCTTAATCCAATGTGGTTTTTAAAACGTTTTGATGCAGTCACAGAATCCGAAATGGCCATTGCCATGGCTGAGGTTGGTGGGATGGGTTTCTTACACTACAACATGTCGGTACGTCCTGCCTGCTAATTTGTTTACAATTACTTGACGTTCGTCTTTTCACCGCAGCTGGAGGAACAAATCAATCATGCAAAAAAAGTGAAGTCGCACAATGCAGGTTATGTCTCAAATCCAGCCATCTTGAGTCCAAACTCAACAATAAGTGATCTTGATGAATTGCGTTCTTCAAGAGGTTTCACTTCGGCATGTATCACTGAAAGTGGCTTGTCCCGTGCCCCTTTGCTTGGCCTTGTGACTACTCGCGATGTTGATCTCATCAGAGATAGAAGCACATCGCTTTCTGAAGTGATGACCGCCACAAGTGATCTTGTCGTGGGATTCTCAACAAAGAGTCTCAAGGAAAATGAAAGCATTCTAATCGAGTCTAAACGTGGCAAACTTCCGATTGTGGATGAAAACGGATGCCTGATTGGATTGTTAACCCGCGTTAATGTAAAAGAGTGCCTGAGTAGGCCACCATCTGGGTTACCGTCTCTTGACACAAGTGGCAAGTTACTGTGTGGTGCTGCCGTTGGAACCCGTGATACTGATAGAATCCGCGCACAGAGCCTGGCAGATACGGGTGTGAATGCAATCATCCTAGATTCATCGCAAGGTGACTCCATATATCAGTTGGAGATGATCAAGTTCTTAAAAAACAATGTTCCCAGTGTTGATATCATTGCTGGGAATGTTGTGACACAACACCAGGCGAGGCGTTTACTGGAAGCCGGTGCTGACGGCCTTCGCGTTGGTATGGGCTCTGGTAGTATCTGTACGACGCAAGAAGTCTGCGCAGTTGGTCGGGGTCAAGCAACGGCGGTGTACAAGGTCGGCCAAATCGCTAAGCAGTTTGATGTTCCAATCATTGCAGACGGTGGCATTCAGAACAGTGGGCACATCGTGAAAGCACTGACCCTGGGAGGCAGTGTCGCCATGTGTGGTTCTATGTTTTCTGGTAGTACCGAGGCACCTGGCCATTACTTCTACCAGGACGGTGTACGTGTGAAGAAGTATCGAGGTATGGGAAGCCTTGATGCAATGAAGAAGGGAAGCGATTCGAGATATTTGAGCGAAACGGGCCATTTGAAGATCGCACAAGGTGTTTCTGGTACTGTGCGCGATAAGGGCTCTGTGCGTACGATGATTCCATATCTTATTCACGGTGTAAAGCAGGGATTCCAAGATCTTGGTGTAGACTCTGTCGGGAAGGCTCATGCTGCCTTGTCTGCAGGTACAATGACAATGGAGGTCAGGTCAGGTGCGGCTCAACAAGAAGGAGGCATCCACGATATGCACAGCTATAGTAAAGTCCCTTGGTAATCTATGCGAAGAAAGAATATATTTTTACATCACGCAAGCCAGCAAAATAGACACGAAATAGACACAACTACTCGTACCTCTATCTCTCCTTTGCGTTCACCCTACGCTGAAGAAATACGACAATCAAGGCTGTCAGAAATTGTCAGTCAGAACTAAATTCTCGAGGGTTGGGGAGTACATACAAATGAAAATGGAGTTAACACACAGGAATAAAATGACTGGATCGTAGTCTTCTCGTATAGTAATATTTTGTAAATGAGACTAGGGTATGGCTGGATGATAAAAAAGTTCATTGCTTCGCAGAAATACTTACATGTGGTACTACTGTGACCCGACGACATGCACTCGACGAAGTGACTTTTTTTGAAATTGGTCTCTTGCTGCAAGGTTGGCCAAACTCTGGTTTTCTAGTTGAGGTGAATTTAAGGTTTGGTCGGCTTCTCGTGCACGAACAAGTTATCGCGCTAGCCAATCGGAGCGACATATCTAATACGCGTTACGAACGGCGAATGATAATAGCGTTCTATTCACCAACCGGAGGCGAATTGTGTGTACCGCAAATTTACAAATATTGTGGTCATTTGGCATACTCTGGCCATGGTAGTTAATTATGGAAGAAACTGGGAAAACCGATACGGATTTTCTTCTGGATTTTCCGATGAAACCGAGAGAAGCATGTTTTTTGTTGCGCCGCCGGTCTCGAGGACGATACCATCCAGAAAGCCAAACTCGACAGAGCAAAACGGCCGGAACGTGAGCGAATCGAGAATATATCACCCTGTGCTGAGTGCTATTCCAAAGGACGCGTTCGCTTTGGCAGAGGAACGAACGACCTGTTAACAATCAATCATGGAAGCTTCTGGCGAACAAGAAGCCACACTTGATAATCTAAACAATATTGGCGATGTTCCCCGGGCGTGGTATCGCGAGCAGCGACACGTCGGGTACTCACAAGATGGGTATAAGTTGATTCCTGGCCGGGAAAGCGATCGTTTAGACCAACTCCTGCGTTCAATAGACGACAGCAGTTCATGGAGAAGGCAATACGACGTACAGCGTGGCTACAGTTTACAGCTTTCGTCAAGAGAGATTGAAATGATACAACGTATCAATTTTGGCCGTCTACCAACTTCGGTAGAACGTAGTGATTTAGCGGCGAGACATGTGGCTAGAGGAGATCCTGCTCTGACCCAAGAACCAAAACGTAGATTCTTACCTTCTAGACACGAGGCGCGCAAAGTCATATCCATGGTACGACGTCTTAGAAGAAGAATAGACACTCCCACGGTGGCAAAAGACAAACAAGTCTATCGTTTGTTTGATATTTGGGATGGAAATGAAATGTCTGAAAACGCGATCAAGCGTGCACCAAAGCCAAAGCGGGCCGGAAATGAGTTGTCTTACAATGCCCCAGCAGAGTATGGCTTGGCTTCAACGAGTTCACGTGGCCCTTCGTGTGTAAAATCATTACGACAACTCATGACAAATATACATTTTATAAAAGAGCGATTTAACCGGTGCTTGGATCTATACTTGTGTCCTAGAGTGGAGAGGCAGGTTGTCCACACCAGCCCCGATAGTATCCTGCCTGAAATCCCTCAACTAGCCACATTGAAGCCTTTTCCTTCGGTATCATCGTTGCGATACAGCCATGGAAAAGAAGTACTCTGTATATCGATTGATGACACTGGTGAACTGCTGTGTTCTGGGGGGTCGACCGGGGAGCTACGGTTTTGGGAAGTCAATAGTGGCCGCTGCTTGTACATTATGCATTTCAGTGAGCCTGTCATTTGTGCATCTTGGCGTCCTGGATCTCAACAAGAGCTTGTTGTTTGCAGTGGCCGAGATATATTTATAATATCAGCGGTGAATGATTTTATGATGACCGAGCGATGCGTAGCTCCGTGCATGCCAATGTTATGGTCACGAAGGAGTTATGGCTTGGTTGTTCGAATGTCAGGCACGCCCAGCTCTATCAACTGGCACAGAAAAGGTGATTATTTTGCGTCTACCGAACGTGAAAGTGGCACTCTTTGCGTTCATCAGCTATCAACACGAAATAGTCAAGTCGTTTTCTCATCTGCCCAACATCGTGTTGTCCAAGCTTCTTTTCATCCAAGAAACCCTATCATTTTTACCGCAACAAGAACACATATTCGAGTGTTTGACGTCCGAGAACAGAAGATGGTACATCGGCTGAAAGCAGGGAATAGTTCAATTACAACATTTGCGGTGGATGATTCTGGCCAGAACGTCATTGTATGTTGTGCAGATTCACGAATACAATTTTACAATTTCGCAAGCTTGACCACACCAATCAAAGTTCTCAAACTACAAGCCGGTGCTGGATTAGCGATAAGTTTTCATCGTGAATTACCACTTTTTGCGGTTACAATATCAACGGGGGGCACTCAATTATTTCATTTCACAATGAGCAGTGATTTGATGGCTTCTCTAACCGTCATCCCACTGAAGTTGCTGGATGCACATGTTCAAGCAGTTCTAGGGACACCGACTTGCAAATTTCATCCGATGCAACCTTGGATTTTCTGCACGAATAACCAACATGTTTGTCTATACACAGAATGAACTGACTATGATTGAAGAGTAAAATAAAAATGACAACCTTTGTATTGACAACCACTAGAAGATGCCTAAGTGGACTATAGATGCCGGTGTAGTGATGCTCACTTTCCTTGCGTCAATCCGGCGATGCCAGCTGCAATGCGATCTTCACGTCGTGCAATTTTGCGTGTTCTAGTCGCCTTGTTCTTCGCTCTTCGAGCTTCAAACTGATCAGCCAGGGACTTCTCTCTTGCCTTCTCCGCCTTAGCCCTATGGATAGCCTCCATCAAGACTCTCTTGTTTTTGAACACGTTCCCTTTGCACTTGAGATACATGGTGTGGTACATGTGTTTGTCAATTTTTTTCGCATCTCTGTACTTCTTCAGGAGTCGACGAAGCACTCGGTGACGTCGCAACCACAGAACCTTGGTAGGTAACCTAGCCTCGCGAGTACCACGGCGCTTACCGTAGCCCGTGTGCCTTCCAAGGCGCTTGGCCGCTTGTTCTCGACAAGTGCGAGCGCGCGAGTGAATCTATGAACACAATCGGTCAGACGTTCGAATGTAATCCTGGCATACTGCGCACCTTCGTGGGTTTGCGGATGACGAAACCATCCTTCACGAGCTTGCGGATGTTCTGCCTGGAGTTGGCACTGGAAATTTCGTTGATCTATTGGAAT